>JAPKLW010003745.1:0-28988 GCA_026898455.1 Plectranthus barbatus
GACCAACCCCTGGGTTGTTTATAAATTTATTTGCCCTTTGCTATAATTTGTATGCAGATTTAGCATCGATCAAATTGGCGCCGTTGCCGGGGATAGTCAGACGGCGAGTCGTTACTGGAAAGTTGAAGAACTTCTGGATTGGGTTGTATTTTCTTAATTTTTGTTAATTTTCGAGTCAGTTTTATTTTTCGCGTGCGTGAGTTTTTCTGAGTCGTGTCTGTCTCGGCCGAGGTGAGTCCCACCACGGTCGAGACGTATTCTCCCATCTCGGCCGAGTTGAGTTCTAAACCGGCCGAGATGCACACTTTCATCCCGGTCGAGGTACGTATTATCGCGGCCGGGATAGCCTGATCCTTTCCTCGTTTTCTGTGCAGGTGCATGAACACACGGAGCAAAGGGAAGACACTCGAGCCCGTTATACAAGAGATCGAAGCAACCTGCAGAAACATCAGAAAGAAAGGAAAGAGATTGAATTTTGAGATGGAAGCAAATCCGGAAGCCCCTCTGCAGAACATGACACCGGAGGAGCAGAGACAGTTTGTGAATGAGGTGCAACAACTGAGGGCGCAACTTCTTGCAGCCCAAGCTACCCAAGCCGAGCAAGCCGCAAGACTAGCGGAGCTGAATGAAAGACAAGTAGTGCTGCCACAGAGGTCTATTCTAGACCGATTTTTACCACAGCAAGAGGAGGCTGGATTCAGGATTGGCATCAACGCCAACAATTTTGAGCTGCGCACAGGGCTGATACAGATGGTGCAGCAGAACCAGTTTGGGGGGAGAGCCGTAGAGGATCCGTATGCCCACCTCAGCCAATTCATAGAGGTGTGCGACACGATAAAGCATAATGGAGTCCCCCAAGACGCCATCAGGATGAGACTGTTCTCGTTCTCACTCAGAGACGAGGCGCGGTCTTGGTTTGCTGGGCTTGATAAAAGCTAAATCGGGACATGGGAGGAGCTGCGAGCAGCATTCCTCACCAACTACTTCCCACCGAGCCTGCTACTGAAGAGGAAATCTGCCATCACCACATTCAAGCAACTCTATGATGAGTCACTGCATGAAGCTTGGAAGAGGTACAAGGAGCTCCTGCGACTCTGCCCTGGACATGGAATTGATCTCGAGATGCAGGTCTGCCACTTCTACGAAGGTCTGAATCCTCACATGAAGGAATTGGTGGATGCATCCGCTGGCGGGATCTTGATGAAGAAAAGTGGAGCAGAAAGTATGAGGCTTCTAGCAGACATGGCATTGAACAGCCATCAGTGGCCAACTGAGAGACAACTTCCAGTCAAAGCTGTTGAGGCCAAGACAGAATTCGATGTGGTCGCGGAGGTGAAGAAACTCCGAGAGGAAATTGAGAAGCTGGGGACCACAAAGGTTGCTACCAACCCTACTGAGCAAAGCATGGAAATTGTACCGGTGGAGGCTGACTACATCAACCGAGGAGCAAGCAGTTCATCTGGAACTGCAGGAACGGAGGTAAACTACATAGGGGGTGGTTATCACAATAACTACCGAGGTAATCAGGGGTATCACTACAACCATGGGCGATCACACCCTGGTTTTTCTTATGCTAACCCCACTGCTGCAAAGCACCCTCCCCCTGATTTTGATGTAGGTACTGGAGGCAAAATTGTGGAGAGAAAGAAGTCTGTGCTGGAAGAAACACTTGATAAATTCATAAAGAGCTCAGACAACAGATTCGGCAAGGTGGAGAATGAGGTGAAAGGGAGGACCAATCACATGCAACTGATGACAAAGCATCTGCAGATGATAGACACCCAGTTGAGCCAGATTTCCGCCACCTTGGGAAATCAGCACAAACCGGGGCAACTTCCGAGCAAGATGGAAAAAAATCCAGCAAGGGAAAAGTCAGTCAATGCCATCTCGCTTCGATCTGGAAGGAGATATGAAGGTCCGAGCAACCCGGAAGGAGGATTGAATGAGGCAGAGGAGGAAAATCCCGCGGAAGATCGCTCTGTCTCGGCCGAGATGGATTCCATCCCGGTCGAGGCAGAGGGAAGCAGGACGGTCAAGACAGAGTGTGAATCAGTCGAGACGGAGAAGCCCATCCCGGTCGAGACAAGCCGAGAACGGTCGGGGCAGACAGAAAGCAGGACGGTCGAGATAGATTCATCTCGGTCGAAACAGAAGGCCAAGCAGGGCGAGAAAGAGAAGGAGAAAGAAGGAAGAAAAGCTGATCCGGTGCCTCCTATGCCCTTCCCACAGAGATTCGCGAAAAAGAGGGAAGATTCTAAATTCAAAAATTTTGTTGAAAATCTTAAAAAAGTGAACATTAATATACCTCTTATTGAAGCTCTCAGGGAGATACCAGGGTACATGAAGTTCCTCAGGAGGCTGATGAGCGAGAAGAAGCAGTTCGTGGAGAACGAAACTGTAAAGATCCATGAGGAATGCAGCCTACTCCTACAGAAGCAGATCCCGATCAAGAGGTCTGACCCAAGGTGCTTCTCGATACCTATCGAGATCGGAGGCAAAGAATTCCAGAATGTGCTCTGTGACACCGGGGCGAGCATCAACCTGATGCCCTGGTCCATCTACAAGAAGCTGGAAATCGGAGAGATGAGGATGACTACAATTACCCTCCAGATGGCGGACCGATCTGTGTCCAAGCCTAAAGGTATCGTAGAAGATGTCCTTATACGTGTTGGCCATTTAATCTTCCCTGCAGATTTCGTTATCCACGACATGAAGGAAGATGCCAACACCCCGATGATCCTGGGAAGAGAGTTCCTCGACACAGCTGGTGTCCTGATCGACTGCAAGAAGGGAGAGATCACCTTGAGGGGGAATGAAGAGTCGATAACCTTCTGCATAGACAAGAACAAGAGGAAAGGAGAGTGCAACCGGATCACTACTGTTGAAGAAGAGGAAGAAGAGGACGAGACACCGGAGGAAGAAGAAGAAGCCATCCGGTGGGAACGAGGAAACGAGTCAGTGAAATCGGCAATTAAGCTGCCTCCTTCCGAGTACACCACCGTCATTCAAAACCGGAAAGTCTTCATGATAGATTCAAGGGGTCGACGAGTCTGGACTCGACCGCCTTGGTGAGCTGGAAGCTGAGTCGAGCCTCGACGGTAAATAAGGCACTGAATGGGAGGTAACCCATTGTGTTTTCGATTTTTCCCTTGTTTTATTATTTTCGATTTTTTTTTACTGTCACTTCACGTTTGTTTTCCTTTCGAAAAAAAAATAAAAATAAAAAAACGAAGTCTGTCTCGGCCGAGACAGAGGCCGCCACGGCCGAGACAGAGGACCGAGACGCGGAACACTTCGACCCATAAGGAGGTCGCCAGAAGGCTCCGCCACGGCCGAGATAGGAGTGCGAGCAGCCAAAATCCACGTCGGTCTGAGTCTGAAGATAGAGAGATAAAAAGTTGGTGTCTGAGGCCAACAATCAGGTACAGTTTCGAACTCTGAATCCGATTTCCAAACTTATTCTCTCTGACTTTCGAATAAGTTTGGGGGGATGAAGGTTTAAGGGTTTTGAATCTCTGTTCTATCTTTTATTTGCTTTATTTGAATTTTTGCATGTGAAATTTTTTGAATAAAACGCGAAATTGTGGAAATTGAGCATGTTTGAACCCTAACAAGAATGCGAGATTTGAATTGATTGACTTAGTTTGCGTTGATTGTGATAGTGGTCGAGTATGCCTATGAATGTGAATACCGCATGATTACTTGTTTTGATACTTGCGTTGGCATGAGATAGATGATGATTTGATGTTTACTGTGGAAGAAAAATTGTCCTAAGTGTGAGTTTTTTAGCCTGAACTTCAATTGTGAGTGTGTCTGCAATTTTGAGTTTCTCTAGAACTTGCTTTGTTTCTCTTTCAAGACTGCTAGTGTGCACAGGTTTAGGAAGTGATTTTAGGCCATCTTTGTTTAGCCTATTTTCCCATACACTGTCTTAATTAAATGTTATCCCTAGTCAGCCCCTTTGAGCCTATGATATTTTCTTTCTTTGTTTGTGAGTTGGAAATAAATAGGGGAATCAACTCTTGTCTGTGAGAGTGGGTTGGGATTCGTTTGAGAAGGATATATATTATTATAAGGTAAAAGCAAAAGAAGAGGTTGGGCTCTAGAAAAAGAAGAAAAAGAAAATAAATAGTTGTTGTGTTTGTTAGTCCTTATAAGCTTAAATGAATATTCAAAATTGTTTAAGAGCATAAAAGGATGTGTGAAAAAAAAAATGTGTGTGAATAAAAGAGCCTTGGTTGATGTTGAATATTATAGGAGATGGGTGGATATCAATAGATAGTGGTTTGATTGATTGAGGATTCCCTGATTGATTTTAGTCACTTGGCCAAATATTTCCCTACCCTTCACAAAAGCCTACATTACAACCTTGAATAAAGTCCTTTCTGATCTTAGACTTGTGTGCACATATTTGCAGTGGAGATTGTGATTATTTGCAAGCCTATGGTAGAACTTGATGTGCATGACTTGTGTGTGATCTCATAATTATCCTAAACACTTGAGTGAATGAGCGAAACACTTCCCATGTGAGTCTTCCATAGTTTACAGATTTTCTGACTCTTTCAAAAGTGTTGATGTCTTGTAGATTTACGAGTTTGAATGTGATGAATCTTGTGAGGCATTGCACTACTCTTCTGCTTGAACTTTTGATTCTTTCTTTTGTTGATTGAGGACAATCAAGTGTTTAAGTTTGCGGGGTTTGATAAGCTCGTTTTTCTACTCTCTTATCGCATTGTTTTTCCTTTATTGTATACATTTTAGCTTGTTTTCTTGAATAAACTGAGCATGAGAATATATTAGAGGGTATTATGCTCGCCATGGTAAGATTTCGCAGGTTTTAGGCCAAATCCAATGGAGAACCCGTACCGAAAGCAGCAGATTTTCAAAGAAACAGTCACCAATTCTTCCAACGTTCGAATCTGACCTAATGGAGCATGACATTTGAAAGATCTTGGTGTTAGCTTTCCAACGCAACTGGAATCGGATCAATCGGAGTTCGGATGCGAAAGTTATGGCCAAAACCGTGAGACTGCGCAGAAGGGTCGGAAGTGGCGAAACGTCTCTGTTTCGACCGAAATCAAATCCATCTCGGCCGGGCCAAATTTTTCATCTCGGCCGAGACAGACTGTTTTGGCGAGATTTGGCGAAATTTTCATATATTTTGGGCGAGAATTGCTTGGGGAACAAGATATACATCAAATTGGAAGCAATCAATCATACCTTTTGAAGATATCCATCCAAGGCCTCAACCCTACTTCTATATAAACTCATAATTAGTTCAGAATTCAGACTCTCTTTTTTACCGTTCTTTATTTTCTGTTTTCTTTAGTATTCCTCTTTACTTTTATTTGTTGAACCTTTACTTTTGAATGCAATCTTTATTTTTCCCTGCAATGTTTTCTTTCAATATGTTAGGCTAGAACCCTAAACAGGTTCTAGGGTTTCTCCATCTGTGATGCTTGTTTAGATTTATTTATTCAAACCCTTGGTTTAAACTCTTTGATTTTATTTCAAATCTATTTTCAATTGAAGGATCGAGAGATGAAAATTGGAATAGGTTTTAGTTATTGATTGAAGGACCGAGAGGTGAAAATCGATAATAGGAAGTTAGGGTTTAATACTTTTGATTATCTGTCTGACCAAGAAGATTTCAATTGTAGGAAAATCTAAATCTTTATGAAATTGATTAATTGGTGTATTTTGAGACCGAGAGGAGATAGATCACTAATTAGTAATTTAGGTTTTAATTGCCCGATCAAGGAATTAATTCCACAATAAAAGGTTTTCCACCAAAATTGTGTTTTGTGGGTTTGAATATTTATTTCTTGCATGCTTATCAGTTTGGTAGATTTCCCTAGAATCTGTGCTTTTTCATATTTGAATTTTCTCTTTAAATTAATTGTTTTGAAAACCCAAAACCCTTTTGAATTGATTTACCCAAACAAAAGTTTCAAAAACTATATCCAGTATATGATTTCCCTTCGTTGTACTATCCCTGTGGGATCGACCAACCCCTGGGTTGTTTATAAATTTATTTGCCCTTTGCTATAATATGTATGCAGATTTAGCATCGATCATCCGCCTATGTGATGTGTATGTATTATGTGAAGGCCTTACAGCATTGTAATTAACATGCTTGATTGTATGAAATGAGGATTTTGTTGTCCTGTGTTGAGGTTTCATAGCAGACACTCGAGCATTCTGCTGAGGTATAACGTACCTCTGCTGAGGTTTCCTAGCAGATGTCCTAGCATTCTGCTGAGTTTTCACAGATTCGCTAAATAATGTTTCAGCAGATTTCTTTTCTTTCAGTTTTTCTCCAAGGATGAATTTTCCAGCAGAGATAAACTGAATAGTCTTCGGCTTAGAAGATTCTCCTTTATTATAGCGATTAAAACCAACACCAGCTCTGTCTTTGTGATGCTTTTGTTGATTGATTGCGGCATTCAAAACAGCTTGACTGGTAGTGTAAGTACAAATGCAATTTTCTTTTGGTTTATTTTTCAGCAAAATGTTTTCTTTTTCAAGAATTTTGAAATTTTCAGAAAGTATTGAAAATTCAGCTTTCATTTTAGTAAGTTCCTCACTTGCAGACCTTAGTCTTACGACTTCCTCGGTCAAATTTGAAACTTCCAACTTTAGTGAGGTGTTTTCACCTATAATGATATTTTTTATTTCATACATCTTAGAGAATTCTTCATTTAGCTTCGTGAGATAGTCTTCCTCAGTATCTAAAATGAAATCATCACAATCACCAAAGGTTGTAAATCTAGGTATGTTTACTGAAATTACCTCGTTGTTCTCGGCTGCTAGAGCCGTTTCAGCATTCTGATCAGCATCTGCATCAGCAAATTGATCTTCCACGATGTCTGCCATCAGGACTAGCATGGCTTCTTCATCCTCTTCTTCTGAAGATAGATAGTATTCTTCATCGTTTTCTGGAATATCCTGAGTTTCTGTCCTGGTTAAGAGCGCTTTCTTGACTGCATTGCCTGCACGTCTTTCAAATCTCTGCTTCAGACGCTCCCTTTCTTCTTTGCTGACTATCGGACAATCATGTTTCAAGTGGTCAGGGGATCCACACTCAAAACAAGTCCTAGGCTTTCGTTCTGCTGAGCGGGAATGAGATGGTGACGGTTGTGCTTCCTTTGTCTCCTTCTCAGCTTTAGCCTCCATCAACATTTTTTGAAGCTTTTTCATCTGTTCTTCTAATTCACTGATCTTGAGATCAGCAGGATGGGATCTTGAGGTTGTAGTAACCTCTTTTGTTTGTGTTACCGGAACAGATCTATCTTGATTGTAATATGGTTTCTTTTGTTTAAGCTTATTAAAATCCTTTTTGACAAAATAAGCTAAATCATCTGAGCTAACAGCGGATTGTACTACTGCAGCTTCATTCTTCTTTTACTGTTGTATTATAAATTCATGAGATTTTAACTGAGCAAATACCTCGGATGTAGTCATTTTGTTGAGATCTTTCTCACTTAGACTAGTCATTTTAACAAACCAGTCATCTCTGGGGTATAGTTTAGAGATAATCTTGTGATTCATTTCCTCATTCTCATATTTCTTACCAAGGTTATTCAGCTCTCCAATGATGGTATTAAATCGTTCCTCCATGGCCATTATGGATTCACCTGCATTCATAGAGAAAGATTCATATTTATCAACAGCTACCTGCAGTTTATTGCGTTTCATCTGGTCTGTCTCCTGAGATGATTCGCACACATAGGTCCACATTTCTTTAGCTGTATCGAACTCTAAAGCCTTCTGTGCCATCAGCTTAGGTAGAGAGTCAAAGATTAACTTCTTTGCAACATGCTCCAGTTGAGCTCTTTTCTTGTCTTCACTTGTGTATTCCTCAAACGGTTTTGCATCCATCTGGGGTCTTGGTGGCCTTGGGGGTCTAGGTTGATCTCCTTCATCAGCTCCTTCAGCGGGTTCGGGTACAGGTCCTATAAAAGTGTTAGCTTTCATAATCTTAATGGGACCTCTTTCAAGTACCTCAACCATTTCTGGGTGTATGCTCTGAAGCTGTATTAAGGCCAACTTTTTCCATGTTGTGAAGTTCTCCCTGTTGTACTTTCCAAGAGAGTGATTCAACATCTTGTCTCCTGAGCTAAACAAGTAAAACACAGATAAACAGGTAAAAGTGCAAGGATAATGCGGATCTGGTCTTAAGCGACTCAGAAGCAGTCGGTTTTTCAACCTCCTGCTCTGATACCACTTGTTGGCATAGTTGTCAGAAATTGAGTAAGGCAACTCTCATGGAGAGCTCCCATAACGAAATTCGCAACACGACAGTTGTTACCATACTCAAAATACAACCCTGATTCATGAAGAATTTGGTTTCGAGTAACAGGCAAATCACTGGGTGCAATGGTAGTATGATGCATTTTGAAACAAGTTGAAAATGCTATGCTAAATGGAGTGGAGAAGATGAAGTTCAAGAAGACAAGGGTGATGTTATTTATAGCAAGATCATGGCTCTATCCATAGTGGGAACACTCTCCCAAACATGTCTTATCAAATGAATTCAGAAATCAGAAGAGCAGAAGTCGAGGAGTCTCAACAAAAGGGGAAACGCCACCTGTCTTAATAAGGCTACTTAAGGCAAGTCGACCTATCTGAGTATTCTGGCGTTCTCTTCCACGAATGCTTAAAGAAGACACCAAAGGATATCCCAAATCCCTTGATTAAGACAGAAATCTGCCGTCTTAAATGATAGCACTTGATGACCTTGAGTGGAAAATAGTAGCTCACATCAGACACAGGAAGGTTGCTACAGACGCTCAACACACTCGAAAGACAGTTTGCTGAGACTATGATGCAAGCATATTAAAAACAGAGTATCAGAAGAGATGTTATTTTTTTTTCCTTATTTCTTGGATTTCTTGAAGACATCATTACGTATTATGGAAGATGATCATATCTGCTGAGGAATATTCATCTTAGCTCTCTGCTAATATTAAAAATACCGAGCAGAAATTGGTTGCAAATTCTGTTAACAAATGACAGACAACAAAACATAGTTGTGCAGTTTTCATATATCTTTTCATTCATCAAGAAGATGTCATTACAAGAAAAGAGGAGGATTACAAACAACAACAAGATCGCTATTCTAGAAGGAAGAAGGCCTAAACGGGAAGAAGTCCGTATTTACAAGATTCGTTGGTCCTTCTGCTATATGAGGAAAACTCTGCTCCAACAGCCAACTGAATTGCATTCCATTCAGCAGAGGCACTGCCGGATAATATTCGACACAGTCTCGAACGCCGTTGTAGATATACTTCGCCCAGTCCACCTCGGCTCCATCGTCAATGGATATCATGATTTGCCACGTTTCTTTTGAGAAGAAAGTGTCATCACAGTCCTCTCCCATCAACATATTATTAGCAATACAAAAGAGCACCCAATAAGGAGTGCGCAGATCGTATGCTGAGACAGACAAAGAAAATTCAGACGAAGGCGTTCGTCTCCATCTCTGCCACGCGGACCATTCAGGAGCAAAGTCCGTCACACGGTAGTCGAAGACAGACCCAGGACTTCTGGGAAGGCCGAATCGACGAGAAAAGACGTCCGGTGACCAATAGATGAGTTTGCCGCGGAAGGAACCGTAAATACCATCTCCTTCCACAGAACAGTCTTCGATGAATTCTCGAAGAACATCGCCTTGGAAATGTCTGGGAGTAGCAGTAACGAATTGAGTCAATCCACTGCGATTCAACTTCGACATGACAATCTCTGCCACTCTTGGATTATTATCGTACAGAGAGTTCAAACCAGCCTCATGAAGGATCTGGTTTCGGCGCAATTCCAAGGATTGACCAGGAGAATCCATCTTCTCGAAAGTTTTCTGAACAAAACAAAAGGATAATATTCAGAAAAAGAGCTCTTGTGATGGTAAAGATACACACAAGAAGGGCATTTATAGGGGAAGAATCATAGCTCTGTTCGTACAAAATCGATTCGATTCAGAGTTAATGATCATCTGATACACAACGAATAGACAGACGCCACGTCAGATCGGTCAAAGTAGTTCTTGAACGACGCTTGGAGAGAAGCTTACACTAAAGATCGACGTTCCATCTGCTAAGAGATGAGATCTCTACTAGAGTTCATATCTCTGCTAGAGTTGAAGTCTCTGCTAGAGATAAGACCTCTGCTAATGAGTAAGATCTCTGCTAGAGTTCATATCTCTGCTAAGAGTTGAAGTCTCTGCTAGAGATAAGGCCTTTGCTAATGAGTATTTTCTCTGCTAGAAGATGGATAATCTGCTAGACTTGAAGTCTCTGCTAGAGGATGGATACTCTGCTAACTGTTTTCTAGAGCGGTATCTGCTACATTCTTAAGCAGAACATGTATCTGCTACGATCTTAGCAGAAGCATACACAGCAGAATTACTACATAATAGATTATCAAGGATATTATCAAGCAGAGGTTTGATATTGAGCACATATATATATGGGTTTGTCTAGATTAAAACATAGACATCTTCTTATATATAGATCATCAAAAATAATTACATAAGCAGAGGATTCAACCACCTCAAAAAGGCGACAAAGGCACAAAAGGATAAAAATCTATTCCTCGAAGATTTGAGGGACCTAGGGTAAGCTCGGGGAATCTATGTTCTAGCAGCCAACTTAATGGCATCCCATAGGGAAGGTGAAGTTGAGGGAACTGCTGAGCACTCTGTCGCACCCTTTGAAAGACGAAAGCAGCCCAGTCAACCTCTGCTCGATCATCAATCGCCATCATAACCTTCTAGACTTCACGAGAGAAGATCATATCATCCGGATTCACTCCCACCACCATTCCACAGATTATCTCGAAAAGGACCTGATAGCGAGCCTGCAGTCCGTATGCTGATGGGGTAGGCGAGAATTCAAGCTCAGCAGATCGCCTCCATTTCATCCATGAAGACCACTCTGGAGCAATTTCAGTGTTGCGGTACTCCATCACATAAATTGGACCCCTCGGTAAGCCGAACTCCGACGCAAAAGTGTCCACGGTCCACCTCACCAACTGATTCCTGAAGACACCTACAATGGAGTCTCCAATGGGTTCACTTTTTCGAACGAAGTTTTGGAGATGTTCCATGTGGAACGAATGAGGCGTCAGAGAAATGAACTTGGCCACACCACTAGCATGAAGACTTGACAAAATCCACTCTGCTACGTGATAATCTATTTCGTACTCTTCATACAAACCAGAATCACAGAGGATTCTGTGATGCGGAACGAAGAGAGTTTGAATTGGCTCCATATTTCGGTATTAGTGAATTCTGTGAGAAGAAGAACAAGAGTTGCAAGAAGTCGTATCAAATGCATCGCCTGCTTATGCTATTTATAGAGAAGCTTTTGGTAACTGCTCACCTCTGAAGTTGAAGGGTCGCTGAGTGGAGTGAAGTAACTCATTAATAAAAAGGTCAAATTGTAGGATTCGAGTCTACGGCCAACAACATGAGTTGTTATTTAATTATCAGGACCGTTCTTAGGGTATCAAAATAAATACAATTAAATAAACCATGCGAATCCTATGCATGCTCCTACAAAATTAATTGCATAGGATGGATTAAAGAAAATACCTTCTTCAATCGTTTGATCCACAGGACAGATCGGAGAATAATAACGATGAAGTTAGATCTGAAGCGGAATGGAACTCCTTCTTTGATTGTGTTCCTACAGATCTGATCTTCTGATCTGTTCCCTTGCTCCTTGGAAATCTGGTGAGGATTATCTACCAAGTTGAATCAGAAAGCCGGAGGATTTGATCAGAAAAATCTCCTTTTGATCGCCCAAATCAGTCGCCCCTCTCTCTCAATATTCTAAGTGAATATTAACTGTATACTGTGGTGGCTACCATCTGATCTGAGAGGGAGAGACTATTTATAGTGTTAGGGTTTTGAGAAACCCTAACCCTAATTGGGCTTGAGCAGTGTGTGGGCCAGACCAGGGATCAAATGCAAATAATAAAGTGGGCCCTCTTTATTAATTAATTCTTCCTTGTTCAACCCAGAACATAATTAATTAATAAAACATTGTTTTAACCTTCACCACGGTAACAATGTTGACTCGCCCCTTTATTACCACGTTATTAGGAACGGGTTGCATTAAACTAACATGATCCACATATTTAAGGTTTTAGACATTCATTAATTAATTTGGTTTATGACAATTAATTAATATCTTATTTCCTGACTAGTATCACTCACTCCTTTTCTTTTATGCTTGAACAAATCATTCAGCCTACAGGACTTAGCATAAAGAACCTTGTGAGCTCATTAGGGAATGTCACCATCCTGAAACGGATATGCTTACCTATACATCCAGCCTAAGCAGACCCCACACAAATTGCCAACACCCAAAGTGCAGGTATAAGAGTACATGTAAGACTCGCCACCATAGCATATCAAAGTGTAGTCAATCCGTGTGTGCCCCTTATCCTTCAGTAAGGTTTAAGATCAAATGAAGTATGTTAGGGATCTGGCTCATTCATATGTCAATGAGAATGGCACATCCCACTGTTGATCCCATCAATACATAAATATGTACCGACACATCAAGTAGCTAGGATAAGCCCACTTATAAACCGATGTGCCGCAGCTTAGACCGACAGCCTATCCAGGGACCGTCTTAGCTGTGATACTGTTTATATCTCGCTAGGTCAAACGAACCATATGATCCTCTGTGATCTCCTACACACCATATGGTCATCCCTATCTACGAGATAAAAGGATATTATAGTTCGTTATATGTTCACATTTATCAGATAGCGAGAATTGTTGATGTAACACATAAATGAAGGCCAGTATACAAACACTTAATCATTTATGCTTTCTGTATACAATCCCAACACAAATCGGAAGAGATTATGATCATGCATGAAAAGCAATGCCGGAGGTTATTATGATGATACCATGAAATACGTGGTAGCATCTGCTTGACTCTATTAATATTGGCTGCTGAAAATCTCAAATCAGACGTGGGACGTTTGCTTTTCAATATGGAGAAACATTTAATGCATCCAGGCGACGGTGGCAAATTAGATTATGCCACGTCATCCACACTCAAGCTCTGAAGGATGTGGTTATAACCACGATCTAACTCTCAACCCCAACCGTTGATTGAATTTAAAGTGCTTTCAATCCTCGTCGTCAATTTCTCCTCGTACTCCGAAATCTTCTACACCATAATTAGATTTCAAATCCCCACCAATCTTCAGAAACCCTTCACCTCCGTCCTTGTAAAACCTTCTCAAACTTCCCAGAAAAACTACCCAACCATGACTTCAAATCCCGAATCTTCGTCTTCAGAAAACCTAGACACAACTCAATCTCAACAGCCCACATTCATCTATTCAGCCACCACTTGCTCGCCCCTGCATGTTCGACATGCACCCGAGTTCACCGGTATTGAAAAGAAAGAGGACATTGATGAGTCCATTCCCTACGGCACATTGGTGACCATGGCCAGACAGAAGAAGCTGTCCACTCATTCGGCAGAACGGAGACGAGTGGCTCAAATAATGAAAGACAGGGTTCTGTACATGCCTCTCGCCAACAAAAACTTTCCCAAATGGATTTTAAATCTTCTTGATTCCGAACTGCTGGTAAAGTATCTCACTGCTGAACCTGATCAATTTCATCCACACATGGTTGCTGAATTCTATGCTAGAGCTGTTATGAGTGATGATTAGAAGTCATTCAAGACATGTGTATATGGGAATATTGTAGAAGTGAATGCTGATTTGCTTTCCCGTACTTTTGGACTTCGAAACTATGGAACCAAAATCTCTCAGTATAAGGTGAATGATATAGCCGAAATGGAGAGACGATGGAACCTTTGGAAGAAGTCAGGAGAAAAAGGGCAACCTAGTACGTTTAAGGTTAACAACTCAATCAACACCTTGACAGAGGAATACAAACTCCTTGTAGAGATCGTAATCAAGATGCTCCAGTGTGACGCTGGGTCTTACTTGGAGCTCTCTGCTAAGAAGTATGCCGTAATGATGGCATTAAACGACAATGTTAAGGGTAATTGGGCTGAGTTCATATTTGAACGATGGGCAGAGCATGCCAAGAAGAATGCTCATATGGAGATCGATGGAACATTCTCCTCGAATGTAAACTTTGGGCTGAAGATTAGTAAATTTTTGGAGATTCTGTTTACCAACACAGGCGTGGATCGTGGAGTTGCACTCCTTTCCACAGACTACATTCCTGTCACAAGACACAAGCCTAAGCCGGTCAATATCAGGAATCCTCGAAGGTTAAAAGGGAAATCCAATGTGGACAAGGCTAAACCAACATCCCCAGAAGAACCAGATGAAGCAAGTTTAGCAGAACCCTCACTCCAACACTCCATTTCCATAACAGAAGCTGAATTAGCAGTGTTGAAGAAGAATGCCGAAACAGATCAGTGTTTCAAAAACCTTGAGGAAATTGAGAAATTAGGAAATCTACCAGTTGATCAAATCAACAATATCATGACTTTGAAGGAAGCAGAACAGCTTCCAACTACTCTTGGGGCACGAGCTTTACCTATTCAACCCAACAAGAGAAAAGCAACAACTCCTCCTATGACTAAGGCAAATAAGAAGACCAGGAGAAAGTTGGAACTACTTACTGATAAGGAAGCATTAGAGAAAGCAGAAGCAGAAAGCAAGAGTGCTACAGCTGCTGAGGGAACTGATACAGCAGAAAAGGATTCTACAGAGAATGTTACTGAGGACACCGCTGATCCAGATTACATCCCTAAGTCTCTCAGGATTGCAGAAGAGCACATTCCGAAAATAAGGAAAGCTAAGAGAAAGCGAATAGCTACTTTGAAAGAACTCGAGAAGAAAGATTACCAAAAATTCATCAGTAACTTAACATTCGAAGGCAGAGACAGAAACTTTGAACGAGTCAAATCCGCTGCTGAAGAATATATGGCACAGAAGCGCACTGCTGAGCAGATTCAATTGGACGCACAGTCTATCCAGCAAAGGCAAAGCACCATAGGAGATGGTATGCCTTCACAAGAAGCCCTGACAAATGAAGAGACGAACAACGCAGACAGCGCCCATGAAGAAGTACACGAAGAACAATCACCAGGAGTGGCGAATGTTGCTGAAAGACATCCCACTCCAGCAGAAGACGAGGAAAGAACAAACATTCCAGCCGATATTTCCATGATGAATGATGATGAAGCTTCTGCTGATGAATTGCAATGCCTAGCAGACAAAGCCAAAAACCGAGGAAAAGGGAAGGCTGTTTCAGAAGAGGAACCCATTATCATTCCCCCCTCTGCCTTACAGATAAACCCAGCAGAAGAAGGACTTTCAGATA
The DNA here is from genome assembly GCA_026898455.1 of Plectranthus barbatus. NCBI lineage: Eukaryota > Viridiplantae > Streptophyta > Magnoliopsida > Lamiales > Lamiaceae > Plectranthus > Plectranthus barbatus. The sequence continues at coordinate 15,335 of JAPKLW010003745.1, forward strand.
AAACAGTCTCGAAATTACTGAAGTCCGAAGCCTTCACTGATGCAGAATCAAGTAGAGGAAGAGATAATGAAGAACATGTCAATTAACCTCTTCATGATTCACCTTCACCTGAAGAAGAAAATGATTCTCTGCTCTCTGATTTTGAATCTTGCATTTCTGATTCTGATGGAGAATCTGAGGCGATTTTTAATGCCAAATGCCTAAGGAAGGTACCATCTGAATCAGATACTCCTCTCCGAGTACCTCTCAATGGCCTGCCTGGACCACGTTATCTCCTACGTAGAATCGGTCAATGGTGTGCACCGGTCTATCCTGAAGAAAAGCCCAACTCATATCTCACCCCTATGGCTGATGAGATCGAATTGTTTGTGCAATCCGAAACAGAAAGAGCTATTGCTGATCTATTCCACACAGAATTGGATGAATCGACACCGGAAGGACGCTTGTTAGCAGAAGAATTTCGACGTTGGAAGAAGTGTGACTATATTATGCATCAACTCTGCTTTGAAGAGAAAGCTCTGGTTTTTGTTGCTAAAGGCTTGAACTTCTGGAGACGTGAGGAACGATGGTGTTTTGATTGGGTTGATCAAGTTCCAGGGATGAAACAGTTCTCAGACAAACAAGTGATGTGCAGACTTCAAGCCATCCGAGAACACCATTTTCTCTCACAGACTGCGGGACTACCTAAATCCACCTTCGCACCCGATGGATACTCTGATGCCAGAGTTGAACTGTCTAAGCGTCAAGCCAAAGCTGCTATTGCTTACAAGAAACGCCAGATGGAGTATAAAGTTCAACAGGCAAAGAAACTCAAAGCTCGAATAGCGGCACAAGCCACTGAGCGTGCTGCTCTGGAATTTGATTCTCGCAATATGCTCTTGGCTAAGTTCCTGGACATTGATATTCAGGACATAATTGACGAAGCTCAGAAAGCTGAAGCTCAGATTTTCCAAGAGACCACACTAATTATGGAGGCTGCTAATCGGATAATGCAAGAGGAATTATGCTATCAAGAATATATTGCTGAAAGTACTAGTCGCACACAGCAACCGTCTATTCCAACGAGTCAAGAACTCGTTACGACTACTTCCTTCAATGCCTCTCCCATAACCTCACTGCAGATACCCTTTCCAGTGACTGCGGAAATAGCTGAAGCCTTCAACTCTTATTTGCAAACAGCCATTGATGGAAGAGTAGAAGCAGCTACCACTCATCTGAGAAGAGAAATTGATGAGATACGGGGAGTTGTATCTCATGTACAATCAGAGAACGCTGAAAACAAGTTGGCTATTTCGGAGAATAGGACAAGTCTTGAGGTCGTTCAAAAAGATTTAGCAGACACCAAGACTACCCTAGAAGGCACGGTTGTGGCTTATGGTACAAACTTTTTGGCTGCAATCAAAGAGGGGGAAGAAAGAAGAAAGGCTGACCAGGAAAGAAGAAAGAAAAATGAGGTGGAGTTAGCCGCAAGGTTAGAGGAGATAAGGAGAAAAGAAGAAGAAGCGAAGGAGGAATCAAGACGAAAAGAGCTAGAAGCTCAATTAGAATTGCAAAGAAAGGAACATGAAGCCAAATTAGAATTACAAAGGAAGGAACATGAACTTCAACTACAGAAGATTGCAATGGAGCAGGAGAAGCAGGCCAAAGAACTGGAGCGTGAGGCTGCGGAAAGAGAAACAGGAGCAACTCTTCTCGAGAACTTCATGAAATTTACCATGGAGAAGTTTGCTGACATTCAGAAGAACAAATCAGCAGACAGTGAAAAGGACAAACCAACACCCGGCTCATGAACGACAAGGTCAAATTTTTTTTGCTTTCTGAATCCAATTTGTACTTAAACTGGCAATATCATATATAAAATTGGATCAGACTTAGACAAAATCTCTTTGTCCACTTCTGAATTTTATTGGTGTGCTCTAGTTGATCTACACTTCTGGTGTACTCAACAAATTTGCATGTGGACATGAAGATCATATTTTGATTGATGAATATGAATGCTTGCTGATTTAATGAGTGCTAGAATTTCTAGCATATTGCTTTGTTGCAAACATTTACTCATATTTAATCGAGAAATATTCCCCAGCACCTGTTGAGGGGGAATTTGACTTCAATCATTTCTGTTGCTTGAACCTAGTTGGAAAAACTCTGTGTCAGGTTGATAGAATAGCATAGAATTGTAAAAACACAGACATTCTTCCACTTATGGTCAGCAAATGATAGTAAGCTTTGATCGCACCAAAAAGGGGGAAATTGTTAGGAACATTGTTAGATGTTGGGAATTATCCCTAAAATCTCCCTTAGGACTTATTTGTAAAAGGTTTTGTTGGATCAAACCTTATTTAGTTGGTCGATCATTTGCTGAAATCTAGAGAGTCTAACACAACTTGTAAAGTCCTGTATAAGTTGTACATCGAGTTGTAATAGACTAGTATGCTGAGAAGAATCCCTAGCAGACACAAAGCAGATGATATCAGCATTCGACTCACAAACTGCTAGAGAAGCAAGCGAACAAAGGATCACTTGCAAATGGCTGAAAGAACGCTAGACAGAATGCTAAGATGATTAGCATTCGGATCTTACATATATTAGCATTCGGATCTTTCAGCAATGGATAAAGAATCGCAAACAACGGAAGTCAAAGGATCACAAGGAATATACTTTTAGCAGATTCTAGCGTACCAAAACAAGAACCAAATTCAAAGCCGGACTGCCACTCTGACAGAAAGCTCACGCAAAAGGATAAGACTTTCCCGAAGTGGCTAGGAAAGTACAAGTCAAAAACAAAAGTGAGTGCCACAGACAAAGCTCTTTTAGATCAAGGAGCCGTTGAGTCTAACGGATAAGGAGATTCAAAGTTTGAATCTCCACCTATAAAAGACAGTCTCAAAGATGAGATTAAAGAGACTACTTCAAGCTGCTTTTACGACTTACAAGAGCTCTTCTCACTTTACTCATTCACGAACATTCAAGCTAGAGATTCCTTTGACAAAGTGAACTTTAAAAGTAGTCAGTTGAGAGCTGTGCTAAAGTTTATCAAAAAGCTCCCAACAACCAGAAGTGTCGCTCATTGAAGTACTGACACTCCATTGAAGATATTCTTGATTGCATTCAAGGATATTTCAATCATTGAGATTCCTTTCTTTTAGAAAAGAATCTAACAGTCGAACACCTGAAAAGGTTAAGACTAGAACGGGCGTCTAGCCACACTCAAGGAAAATCAGGAAGTGACTAAATCTTCCATATCAGGCAAGGCAGGAGTTACGAAGGTGTGCCCTTGACCCCCGGCCAAACCTTACCAGAGAAGTTCAGACTCACGGAGGATAGCTGTCAAGTAGCCAGGCCGAAAGCTCACTGCCTACTTAACTGGAAAGGCGATTCCTTGTAATCTGTATACTTTTCTAGTGAAATTCTTAGCGATTCGGCTAAGGAGTGGACGTAGATCTATTAGATCGAACCACTATAAATCTTATGTCCGCTTACTGTTTTTCAAGTTACTGCTTAAAGATCGATTTGAAACCTAGCAACGGAGTTGCTAGAGTATATCTGAAAACATAATTAAGTCAAAACTTGAGCTAACTAACTTTTGGAAAACAACGTTAAGTGCAAGAGATATAAAACTATTCCGCTGCATTTCGTGTTAAGTTATCAACACGACGACTCTGATATTTGAGGACCAACATATATAGCACTAGAGGGCTCTGGTTGAGGGTGAGCTTTGCTGTTTGCTTCCTCTTCCTCTTTTTGCTTGGCTACTGTTACTGCTGTAATTCTTTCCCATTCAGCAGCGACTTCTTGTTCCTTTCTAGTTGCTTCAGCAGCCGCTACTTCTTCCTCATTCCTTTTAAGTTCAGTTGTTGCTTCTTCTTCTTGCTTTCTCTTTAGTTCAGCAACTTCTTCTTCTTGTTTTCTCTGCAGTTCAGCAACTGCTTCTTCTTTTCTGATTCTTTCTTCCTCTTCTTTTCTTAGGCGCTCTTCTTCTTCTTCTTTTTCTTCTTTTCTTAGACGTTCTTCTTCCTCTTTTCTTATCCGTTCTTCTTCTTCTTTTCTTAGTCTCTCAAGTTCTAGTTCTTCTTCCTTTTCAAGCTAAGAGAGACGTGTCCTGAACATTTTCTTTTTTTCGTTTAATTTCTAACGCTGCTCATTCAGTTGTTCAAGGATAGCATGATATTCAAAAATCGTATGCCTGATGGTTTGCAGATGTGATGCTTCTCTGTTTGTAGCAATCTCTTTTTGAAAAACATTTTGATCGGTTCCCCCTGAATTCAATAAGGGGATATTCTCTTGTTCTGCTTCCATAGTTGATTCTTCATCATCTTCGGAATCTTCAGAAGCGGTCTTGCCATCGTTGAGCTGTTCTGATCTTTGAAAAACTGTTTCCTCAGAGTTAGTTGATGAGGAGCATGTCATCTCTTCAGAATCCATGTGCTTGTCTGCTGTGTCGATTCCAAGAGCCTCATGTTGAAGGCATTCGATACTGTGAGCAAATGTGTGCTCCGGGTTCAGGGCACTCTCTGGTAGTTTGGAGGACTGACCAGCTCCTTCAAGTGTAGCGTTGAATTTCAATTTCTTGGAGATTTTCCTTATTAACTTTTCATGATCCGTCTTTTTCTTCTTCTGATTCTTGTTTGTTTCCTTTTCACCCCTTTTCGCTTATGTTCATGTTTTTTAACTGAGGTGCCAGTTTTCTTAGCATTCTTGAGATCCTCAACAGTTCGAACTGTCGGAATGGTAGCAAGGCTCTCAAATGTCTCAGCATCTACTTCCTTGTCGTCAAAACTATCATACCCTTCATCATCGTCGTCATATCCACTGTCACCTCATTTCTTCTTTTGACGGTAGACTGGATCTTTCGGTGGAATGAAATCGGACGGTACGAGGTCTTCCCCCTCATTTTGTATTCTGAGAATGCTCTCAAGAAGGTAGTTAACCTTCAACCCAAAATTAACACTTGACAAAAACTTGCCATTCGTTTGGATGCCCTTGTTTTTCTTTGCATTTTCCAGCAATCGACCAAATATATATTCTACCCAATTTCCTCCACGACAGTCATCTAGAGCCATCATCAGAGCATATTTGGGACTGCTTAACTCAGATAAGGATCCAATCCCACAATATAATATCCTTACAGCTATCTCACAGAGTGTCTTATATCAAGGGTTCAGTGCACATACCTTAGTGGCGGTTCTGAATTGTTCATTAGTTTTGGGCTTCGTCCACTTCAACCAATGAGTCTTCTGAACCTCCTTATCATTATGGTGATAGCTGGTGATGTGGACTCCTTTCTTTGGTAGATGGAAATGTTGAGCGACTAGTTCAGGATCAACTTTTATGTCCTTTGATGCAACATTCGTCTGGAAGAACCGATTATCTTTGTCAAATATTGCATTTTCGTAGAACTCAGCTACACGATTTGGATTGAATCGTCGGGGACTGGCAGTTAGGAACCGCATTAGATTCTCCTTTATTAGCTTTGCAGCGATCTCCTGAGCAATCGCCGTGTCTGTCGTGATAGTGGTGAAATCCTTCCAATTTAGGATTTTCTCCTTTACGACTTGAGATACCCTGAACTGATGGTCGATAAGGTCAGGTTCGTCCACTATTTGAAATAGTTCATCTTGGGAGGTTTCCTCAATGACTATGATTGGTTCTGGATCATCAGAGATGCTGGTATCTCTGATTTGAGTCTTTTCTTTTGGCATGACTGGAGAAGGAGTGATTGTTAGAAGACTTGGATTAGAAACCTCAGATTTCCTTAAAGGAACAATTTGCCAAGATTGGAGTGTTCAGGAGTGAATGTCTTAGCCGACGACAAAATGGGTTTAAGGGGTTCTGATGAACGATTTTTCACATCATCTAGCACGCCGTTTAGTAGCACATGGGAAGGTTGATGTGGCTCCGAGTTATACGCTGTTGAGTTGTCTGCATTAAATGCGACGTGCAGTTGAAACCTTCGTCAAATTAAAAAATTTGCGCCATTGACTAAGACAGTTTTCTCTATCTCATGTTTGCATAAAACTGCTAAAATTAGTTCAAAACTATCTTTATAGTGAAGAACTGCTTTTGATAAATAGCACTGTGACCTAGATAGTTTCTTCACGTAGTCTCCAGTCAGTTCTTGAACTTTGTTCTTGGACTTAAATGTGTAGTCTGGGAATCGATATTATTGCGATTTTGACTCTAGTTCTGACTTTGAGGTCATAGACTCCTAATCTTATACGCATATATCCATTCTGTATGGATCGATGTGGTTGGTGGGCATTGAATGCTGACTCATTGGTTTCTGACTCTGAACTGTGAGGAGTCGTATCCGACATTTTAGTGATTTTCCACCTTTTCGATCGATGCACAAGATAGCCTATAAATGTGCCTTTGCCATGGTAAAAAATCCACACGATCCGTCTTCCAAAATATATTTGATCTTCTAGAAGTATGTCTTCCTCATCTTCTTCTTCTTCCTCCCCCTTTAACCTATCGAAGGAAATGAAGAAGATTTCCATCCAGAGGAACAAGGTACTGTATGAGAAAGAGCTTCGTGATTCCTACAGGAGGATTCCAGAAGTTCACGACAGATTGATGGACAACTTGAGGGAAAATGATCTTGAGCGTTTTGTAACAGTAACTCCTATCTCCTTCCATGGAGATGTTCTCAAGATGGTGACATACCATGGTACAATCTCTGATGAGAAGATCTTCTGCAATAATAATGGAGTGGATTTCTCCTGGTCAGCTGATTATTTTGCAGACGTGTTTGAGCTTCCTCGAGGTGGATCGTCGGTTGTGCACTATCGATGGGAGGAGACGGCGCCGGAATGGTCAGCTTGGCAGGATCGGAGGATATGGAACATTGATTTTCTTCCAACTATATCAAGTGGATTTCTCAAGCCACGTTACAGGGTATCCTATGACGTTGTCAACCAAATGGTGGTGTGTAACTCTCCGGATGAAACTGAATTCTCGCCGTCTGTCTAGAAGGCAACGCTGGCATTTGAGGACCAAACTCCGGTGGATTGGGCAAGGCTCATCTTCGAACGCCCGAGGACCGCGCTGTTGAAACTGCCTGAAAACACTGTCCCCTATGGTATGCAGCTGAGCTGGCTCCTTGAGAAGAGGATCCCTTATCTCCAAGGCGGTCCTTCAAATCTAGTTGGATCAGACTACTACCCCTCCCGTCCAATCAACTGGACACTCATCCCTTGATTGTTAAACAACCATTATTGTGTCTGTAAACAATTCTTTAAAGCTTTTGTTACAATATATGGATGATTTATCTCCTCATTTTCATATTAACGAATGAACTCTTTTGCCTTATCTTCATGCGTATGACTTAAATATTAGACCATATTGTTACACAACTGATCATTGTGCATCTCCTTCTCTTGAGATCTCATCAAACTCCAAAAGACGTAGTTTGATGCATAGCTCTTTAAATCGAGCTTCAGGTAGCGGTTTGGTGAATATATCCGCTAACTGGTCCTCAGTTCTAATATAATCCACCGAGACATCCTCTTTTTCAACATGATCTCGAATGAAATGATGACGAATATCAATGTGTTTCATCCAGGAGTGTAGAACTGGATTCTTCGAAATAGAAACTGCACTGTTGTTGTCGCAGTAAATAGGAACACATCCAGTGTCTATTCCATTATCTTTAAGCTGCTGCTTTATCCATAGCACTTGGGCGCAACAACTGGCTGTTGCCACATATTCAGCTTCAGTGGTTGACGTAGCCACAGAATGTTGCTTCTTGCTGAACTAGCTGATTAGTTTATGACCTAAAAACTGACATGTTCCACTTGTGCTCTTTCTGTCAATTCTGCAGCCTCCAAAATCTGAATCAGAGAATCCATTCAGCATCATTCCATCAGTTTTGGGATACCAGATACCTAAAGACTCAGTTTTCTTAAGGTATCTCACGATTCTCTTTGCTGCTTCCATGTGGGACTTCTTAGGATTCGCCTGAAATCTTGCACAGACTCCCACAACATAAGATATATCGGGTCTACTGGCAGTTAGATACAGTAGAGACCCAATAATTCCTCTGTAAGCAGTTGGATCAATAGGTTCTCCTTCTTCATCGAGAGTGATTTGAGAACTGGTGCTCTTAGGAATCATTAGTGACTTCGTCTTCTCTGGAGAGAACTTGTTGATTAAATCTTGAGTATACTTCTTCTGACTAATAAAAATCCTTTTGTCAGACTGATTGACTTGTAAACCAAGAAAATATGTCATCTTGCCCATCATACTCATTTGAAATTTATTCTGCATCAACTGGGCAAACTTTCCGCATAACTTGGTGTTTTTGCTTTCGAAGATGATGTCGTCTACATAGATCTGAACAAGCAGGATGTCCTCTCCATCCTTTATCTTGAACAAAGTGCGGTCGATTGCACAATTTTCAAATCCATTCTTGAGCAGAAACTTAGAGAGAGTTTCATATGATGCTCTAGGTGCTTGCTTCAATCCATCCAAGGCTTCCCTTAGTTTGTAGACTTAGTTTCCTAGCTCGAAACCTGGGGGCTGTTTGACGTAGACCTCTTCCTTTAATTTGCTATTGAGGAATACACTCTTCACATCCATTTGAAGAACTGTGAAGTTATAATAAGCTGCATATGCCAAGAATAGACGAATATCTTCCAGTTTGGCAACCGGTGCGAATGTTTCATCAAAGTCTATCCCTTCACATTGCGCATACCCCTTAGCAACCAGTCTTGCTTTGTTCCGAACGATGGTACCGGTCTCGTCTCCTTTATTCTTGAAGACCCATTTGGTACCAATCACAGACTGATGTGTAGGTCTATCCACTAGATACCACACATTGTTGCAAGTGAATTCATTTAGTTCTTCCTGCATCGCATTTATCCAGTCTGTTTATTGAAGAGCTTCAGAAATCTTCATGGGTTCAATCTGGGATAAGAAGCAAGACATTAACGCAGTGCCTTGTCTGGTTCGAAGAGGATTTCCAATATCATCCAAGATGGTTTCCGTGGGATGATCTTTTAACCAACTAGGTTTCTTTACTGGTGTGGCTTCAGCAGGAGCAACTGGATTCTCAGAAGTTTCAGGACGTTCCTCAAGTGATGGTTCACCTCTCAGTTTTGGAATTGCTTTCTTTGTTCTACAACTGCTTTATCTCGTTGTTTAGGAGCTACTTCATCTCCTAGCTCAGGAACACCATTTTGATCAGCATCTGGATTCTGATCTGTAACTTTCTCTTTCGTTGAGGTTGCATCTTCTTCTTGCTTCTTTTCATTATAGTCTTTGATGTTAATAAACTTTAAGGCCTCCGCAATGACATTGGCATCTTTGGCCCTCTCGGCTGCTTGGGGTTCAGCCGAGGCTACTGGAATCTCGGAAATATCATTCATAGACCTAGTCAGAGGAAATGTCTGATTATGATCAAGATCAATTCTAGGTTCCTCATTGAAATCCTTTATCTCATGATTTTCTAGACCCAGTTCTTGAAGTGTCCTGCACACTAGAGTAGCTTAATAAAAAACAACATGACATGTTATTTCCACAAGATGGGTTGTCTTATTGAATACCCTATATCCCTTATATAAACGATGTCCATACCCAAGGAACACTCCTTCATCAGCCTTAGGGCTGAAAGTATTCAATTTAGACTTCCCATTATTGTGAATATAACATGGAGAACCAAAAGCACGAAGATGAGCTAAAGAAGGCTTACGACCATTGTAGATTTCGTAGGGTGTCTTGTGCAGCCGCGTGTTGAATGCACTTCGATTTTGAGTGTAGCAACCTGTCATCAAGGCTTCTCCCCAAAATCCTTTTCCAAGGTCAATGTCGGCCATCATTGTCCTTACTGCTTCCTTGAGTGTTCGGTTCCCCCGCTCAGCAAGACCGTTTTGTTGAGGAGTTCTCGGAGTAGTCATGACCGATTCCAATTTCAGCGCAGAAATCCATAAGGGGTCCATTGCAAAACTCTATTCCATTGTCGGACCTTATCCTCTTAACTGTTACCCTTTTTCATTCTGAAGACGAGTAATCAGTTCTGGCAGCTGAGTTTTGACTTCATCTTTGGATTTGAGCAGCACCACCCACGTATATCTTGAGTAGTCATCTACTACCACCAATGTATACTTCCCTTTTCCAATAGTAGGTGGAGTGACTGGACCAAAAAAATCTATGTGGAGCAGTTCCAAGATCCGTTATGTGCTAGTTGTAACTGGCCAGTTCTTGAAGGAGGCTCTTGTCTATTTCCCAAGTTGACAAGCTTTACAAAATCCTTCTTTCTGGAACTTCTTATGTGGCAATCCTTCCACTAAATTATGTTTTGCCAAATGTCTGATTGAGTTGAAGTTCAAATGACTCAGTCTTTTATGCCACAACTAGTTTACTCCTTCTGAGGAACTGTGCACCAGGAGGCAGGTTCCCCCTTCTCCACTGGACCAATCAACAATGTACATACCTCCTTTCCTGATTTCTCTTATTATGGTCTTGTGAGTCACCTTGTCTATGATGGCAGCATTCTGATTCTTAAAAGCTGACAATATAGCCATTCTCACTCAGTTGGCTTATACTTAGAAGATTGTGTTTCAGATTGGTGACTAAGGACACATTCTGAATAATGATTCCATTATGCTTCACGCATCCTTTTCCAATCACTTGACCCTTGACCTTGTTCCCAAAAGTGACCGATGCTCCTTTGAACTTCACTAGATTCTTGAATAAATCCTTTTCTCATGTCATGTGTGTCGAACATCCACTATCCAATATCCATGATTTTGCTTTCTTTTGTGAACTCGGTCCCACAATTTCATAGTTTGAGGTGCTATCTTCTTCGTCGGTAGCATCTCCATCGATTGCCGCCATTAATGCAAGAAGTGCTTCCTCATCATTCTCGTCCTCAAACGTGCAGCACCCATCATCATGGTCTGGTACATCTGGCACTTCAATTCTTGTGAGCATTGCTTGGGCCACAGCTTTAGATGCTCTCCTTTCAAACATCTTCTATAGTCTTTCTCTCTCCTCCCGAGAGACCAGAGGACATTCGTACTTCATATGATCTGGAGAGTTGCATTCATAGCATGTGCATGGCTCGCTCTTTGTGAACCTTTGATCACTGGACTGAGTATCTTTCCCTTTTCCCTTGGCCTTCTCGAGAAGTATGGCCAGGTTCCTCATTTGTTCCTCCAGTTTGGCAACTGACAGTTCAGTTTCGTTCTTCGGAACTGAGGTGGAGGCGTCCTTCGCTGGCCTCTTTGTTCGCCTTTGGAAGTCTCTCTTTACGAAGAATGCTGCGTCACCATCAGTTGTTGAATTTGGAGTTCTAATAGATTCATTCCTGTTCACCATCTGAATGTCCCATTCATGGGCTTGAAGTTCGGCGAACAATTCTTTGGTTGACATCTTCAAGAGATCCATTGTCTTTAAACTGGTGGTTTTTACAAACCAGTCTTCCTTCGGCAGTCTTGAAAGAATTTTTGTGTTCATGTTAGCCACCTTTTCCTCTCTTCCAAGATTCTTCATTTCGCCGACAATAGCGTTGAACCTTGCTTCCATTGATTTGATCGTTTTGCCAGACAGCATCTGGAAGGATACATATTTGTCAACACAAATTTGTTTCTTGTTACGTCTCATAGCTTCTATTTCCCTGGTAAGCTTGTTGATCCAGTCCCATAACTCTTTGGCGCTATTGTTCTGCATGGCTTCATCTATAAGAGATTTAGGAAGAGATTGCATGATCATTTCTTGAGCAATGGGATCCACCTGATGACGTTTCCTGTCATCGAGTGTCCATTCTTCCAATGGTTTATCTATCATTTCGACACCACCTGGACCATCTATTCCTACGAGCTGGATTTTTGTCTTCTGGATCTTCAGGGGTCCATTCTTCAAGACATCATCCATCTCTGGATGTTGAGCTCTCAATTGAATGAGACACCTCTTCTTCCATACGTCGAACTTCTCCGGGTTGTACTTGGAAACACTTGGGAAATTCATCATTATCTTATGATAAACTGCTCACTAATCACACTTAGCAAACAATTAAAAGTGCAAGGAAGTACGAATCCGGTCTTAAGCGACTCAAAACAGGACAGTCTTGAAAGACCAACCTGGCTCTGATACCACTTGTTGGTCCCAGATCAGAGTACGAATAGCGGAAGTAATAAGACAATTATTTGCACTCTTAAATTGCAGGCACTTTAGTTTTAACTTACACAATTTTTATGTAACAATTTTGAAAATGAAAGTTTTTAGTAGCCAGCAGATTAGGTTTTCAACTTACAGATATGAGCAGTCAACAGTTATACACTTCAACACTTTTTAGACAAGTGTTGAAGGTTTCAAAACAAAAATGTAAACTGTAAAGTGCGTAAGTAAGTGATAAGCTCATATTTATACTCACTTATCTATATTTTTCTCCATTGTTTCAAGTATATTTTGTTATGTTTTTACTTATTTTTGTGCATGAGTATATTTTGGAGGGTGTTATGCCTTTGATGGGTGATTTTTGTAGGTTTTAGGCCAAATTCATTGGAAATCCGTACCGAAAGCAGATGATGTTCAAAGGAACAGTCACGAATTCTTCCACACGTGGAATCCGAGGTAGTGGAGCATGGAAAGAGAAAGATCTTCAAATTTTCTTTCCAACGCAACTGGAATCGGGTCAATCGGAGTTCGGGAGCAAAAGTTATAGCCAAAATCGTGAGACAGCGCAGATAGAGGATTTGTGTTGAGAGACAGGATTTGTGTTGACCGACAGGATTTGTGTCGAGAGACAGGATTTGTGTCGACCGAAACAGAGGTCAAAACTCCGAAAACTTGTGATCTGCATTCCTGTCGACTGATAAGTTCATTATTTCACTCACTTATCTATATTATTTTCCTAATATTTTATGTAGATTTATTGAGTTTATATATATATTTTATGCATGATGTCAATATTAGGTGGTTTTAGGCGTGTTTTGATGTTTATGCAGGTTTTTAGGCCTAAACTCATGAGAAAACCATTCCGGAAGCAGTGACGTGTAAAAGTAGCAGTGAAGAGTTTTTCCACAAGAGGAATTCGGGCTATTGGCGCATGGAAATGGATGATGCTTTGAGTTAGCTCTCCAACGCAACTGGAATCGGGTCAATTGGAGTTCGGAGGAGGAAGTTATGGCCAAAACCATGAGACCGCGCAGAAGGGGCAAGAAGCTGCGTCGACAGACGCCAATCAGCATCGATCGACGGCGATTTGGAAGCCATGTCGATCGACGGGGATGCCGCATCGATCGACGGGGACCTCCTGGCGCGGGAAATTGGCTGAATTCGAGATTTTTCATATCTTTAGCCCTAGATTTGATTTGATACACCTCCACCTCTATATATAGCTTTGTAAATTCGATTTTTCAGACCCCAAGCAACCACGAATAGTGCTTCATTCCAGATTTCAGATTTTGAGAGATTCCAAGAGTGTTTAGGTTTATGTTTGAAGGCATATTTTTGGGGGAAGACATTCAGACCCAAGTTTTTATGCAATTCAGGTTTTATCTTTCTATGATGAATATTACCTTGAATATGTGTAACTAAATCCTTCATCAGATTCTAGGGTTTCGAACTATCAATGTATACATGTTTGATTAATTGAATTATTTTCCCTTTCCCTTCGTAGTTTGTGAAATCTGTGCTTATTCATAATCTTGATTTG
>JAPKLW010003746.1:0-33033 GCA_026898455.1 Plectranthus barbatus
CAAGAAAGTAAACATTTACACTCCGATAGAGTGAAATAATGGGAAAGGGGGAATTGGACCGAAAGCTGGGGAATGGGGAAAGGGACAAGCGCCTTGCAGCGAAAACAAACAACCACATAGAGAAGTTGAAAACAGAAAAATTCCAGATCCTACTTCTAGTAATCTGAAAAAATGGGGGAGTTTTCGATTTATACCCGAGCGGCGACCCTAGATTAGGGTACTGCCATCTTACCTCTCGTGTCCTGGGACGCCGACGACGCAAAACCTTCAGCGGTGAGTCAAGCGGCGGTGGGGGTGCCCTCGCACTGATGCCACTGTTGGGTGCATTCACCCACACCGACGTTACATGACCCTGATTACCGCCGGATTTTGAATCAACTCTGATTGAGTTGATTTCCTCGTTCCAGCGCAGCAGCAGATCTTCCTTCTCCAGACAGCTCCACAGCCTTGAACGGAACAGCAGCCGCGCTTGATTCTCCGAACAGCAGCAGCTCCTCGCGGTGTGGTGTTGCGCCTGCTCCGTCGCCTTCTCTTTCGTCGGACTTGTTGGCTCAGCACTCACCTTAGTGTGCTGACTATGCCTTACCACGGCCACAAGGAAAGAGGATGGGTTGCAGGCCTAAAACTACACTCACAGCACTCAATCTTCACAAAGGGACTGGAGGATGATCACTCAAGAACTCCGGTGAACTCACGAAGAAACACTCGAATCACGGAGAGAGAGGGAGAGGATCGTAGAGAGAGAGAGTGAAGAATGCGGCTAGGGTTCAGAATGAATGTGTGTAGAGATTATGGTTCCCAATCTATTTATCCATTGGGTCAAGTCTAACAATATTCAATTGGGCCAAAGTAACAAACCCACAATTAATTTCCAATCCATAAATCGAACTCACAACAAATTAAGGCTGGGATATAGGATCGGGCCCACCCTCCAACAAAGCATTTTGACAAAATTTGAGTCATACTCGTAAAAATTGCTAACTATACAAAATTTGACAATTTTTTCTAAACCCCTTTACAAGAATTAAAATATATGTATAAATGCGAAAAAAAATAAACGAATAAGTGTTGTAAGATTTACGAGCAAACCGGGAACATAACTGGGAGGGAATCTTCTTACTAAAAGATAAATACGTATTAATTGAGCATTGAAAACGTTATAGTTGGTGATTGCTTAGCTGGTTTAAAGCCTCATTAAATTAAAATAATTCTTCTCTATAAAACTAAGAGTTACCCTTCTCACTTCTATAAACCAAACTACAAGAAATATTTTGCGCTAAAGAAATTTCTATCCTCATATTGCTGCTCTTCCGACGTTCCAACTCAGTCAGGTATTTTTTTTTAAAAAAAATTGTGGACATGAAAATCATCTTTTCATCCTTTTCTCTCAAGATCTACAAATTCATCAATAATTATTATTAATATTCATTTTTCTCACCTTCTATTTGGCATCAGATTTCCAAGAAAGAAAATGCAGGTCAGCGTTCTTAGTCGAAAACTGGTTAAACCAAGCAAACCAACCCCACCACACCTTCGCACCTACAAGATATCAGCGATGGATGAAATCAATCCGTCAATAGTCGTGGTTCGGATCCTCTACTACAAACAGGGTGCCATTGGAGGAAATCTCACTTCTTTAGAGGAGTCATTGGCTCAAACCTTGTCTCTTTTCTACCCGCTAGCGGGTCGATACGACAAGGAGAAACGTGCGGTTGATTGCAACGACGCGGGCGCTCTGTACTCGATCGCAGAGGCTGAGTGGCGACTCAGTCAAGTCATGGACGGGGAGGTGGAGATCGAACGACTCAACCTCCTCCTCCCGGTGGAGATAGGCGCTGCTGATGAGCCTACCGATCCAATATTAGCCGTCCAGATCAACAGGTTTTGTTCATTTCATAATTTGTCAATACTTGGTTTAGTTTTTATTTTTTCTCTATCTTTACTTATTACAATTAATTACGAGGAAATATATGAAAATGACCATTTTGATTATATAAAAACCTTAAATAGCCATTCTTTTCTACACATTCAAATAATAGCCAAAATAATGAAAATTGACCAAAATATCCTTATTATTGATTTAATATTTATATGGTTTTGAATTTTATGAAAAACTGAAATTATTAATTTTTATTTAATTACTTTATAATTTTAATTTATTAAAAATTTAATTTTTTATAATTTAAATTAATTTTATAAGTTCAACCTTGAGTTCATCCTTCCCAATTAGGGTATATAATATAGTGAGTCAATAAATTTTACTTTTAATTACTTTCTTCAAATAATTTGAATTCTTTAAAATTATTTTAATATAAATAAAAAATTAAATATATTTTATGCGAGTTGGTAAATTTTTTTATATTGTGTTTGTGTTTTTATAAAAATATTTAAACTAAAAAATCTTATTAAATATGAAAAAATGGGGATATTTCTGGAAAATGGCTAATTCTTGAATGTGTGCATAATATTGACTATTTAAGGTTTTAATATAGTGAAATAGGCTATTTAAGGTTTTATTCGATTAATAAGATTTTGAATGTTTTGGTCTTGAATTTAATAGAATTTGTGCGTAAGCTCATACACATGTTTATCTATTTAATTATCTTCTAAATATAAAATTTTGTAGTATATGTTTTTCACTTTAAATCATGAAGATGTGAATTATGAAACTTTTAATGTTTGAAGGAAATTCTATAATCAACATTTATGTGCCCATGCCACTTTTCCAAAAACATTAAATATTCTTTTCCTTTTAATAAGTATTTATTAGCTCTCTAGATTTACGTGAGATTGACGAAGTGCGCTACTTAAATATAGAAAATACTAATCAAGTTTATTAAAATAGTTCTAAAGCGAGACCATTATATTTAATAAAGTGATCTGTCAAAATTATTTGAAATTATGTCCAATTTCGATATATTTCATGTTTAGCAAATGCTAAAATAAATATACAAGTAATGTCTTGACAGGTTGCATTGTGGAGGTACGGCCGTCGCCGTCTGCGCCTCCCACCGGATTTTCGACGCCGGCTCTATGAGCATATTCCTAACGGCGTGGAGCAACATCGCAACCGGCAGCACCGCCATCACCCCTGTCTTCGACTCCGCCTCATTCTTCCCCTCCGAGAACTTACCTACTCTACAATCTCCGGTTTCCCGAAGCAGGGACCAGAACGTCATCCTCAAAAGATTCGTCTTCACCGGAGCAAGCATATCGAAACTCCGCCAACGCCTGAGCTCAGCCTGGAAATCCACCGGGAGCAAGCGGCCGCCGTCCAGGGTGGCGGTGGTGTCCGCCGTGCTAATCCAGGCGGTCCTCCGCGCCGACAGGGCCAGATACGGGAGACCCAGGGCCACCCTAATCGCTCAGGCGATCAACGCCCGAGGGCGGACCGTTCCGCCTGTGTCGAGCCACTCGTGCGGCTCCTGGGCGACCTTCTCCAACCTGGAGCTCGACGCGGATGAGATCCAGGATATGGAGACGGATTTCGCAGCCCTTGTTTTGAAAATGCGCGACTCCGCCGCCCGTGGCGTCGAGGACTGCGCGCGGCTGCTGACGGACAGGGAGTTCGGGCGGTGGGCGCTGATCGGAAGCTACATCGAGGGCTCCCGGAGGGCCAGCAACGACTGCAAGGTTGTGTGGGTGAGTGATTGGTCGAAGTTCGGGGATTACGAGGTGGATTTGGGATTTGGAAAGCCTGTTTGGCTGAGCATGGCGGGAGGGACGTTGGAAGATATGTTGGTGATGATGAACACGAAGGATAATGATGGGATTGAGGCTTGGTTATGTCTGCATAAATCGGACATGAAGTTTGTGGAACGGGATCCGGAGCTTCTGATGCTTACGGCGCCGCCGCCGCCGCCAGGATCGGTGGCGGAGCGACGAGGATTGTCGAAAATGTAATGTTTTGTCGATCTAATTAATATCAGTGGCAAATCGAGGATTATAAAACATTAATAATTTAAAATTATGGGTTATTGAAATGCAATGTGGGATTGCTTGAATTTTATCTTTTACAAGTATTTTACAGGTGCGTTGCACATATTATTGTATTTTAGTTATTAAAAATATAGAATGTTAAATGTTATTTATAGTTGTAGTCTTGTTGCGATTATAATAATATTATCAATAAAAGAGTTTGAAAATACAAACATAGATAACACCATTAATGAATTTTAAGTTTTATCATATTTTGCAATTTTTGTTAATATAAGCTAAGCTTATCTCGGCAGAATACACACAACCCCAAATTCGAATGAGTGAGCCTAAATTTATTGAATAAATATACAAGTGTAGGTTTATTTCGTTCATTCATAAATTTAATTGATTTACTTAATCTTTTCAAGCAAAATTTTTTCTAATTCATAAATATATTTTTAAAATTTTCAATGATTTAAATATCGTTCATAAATTTATGAACCCAATGCATTATAGTTTAATGATAATTCTCATTTCTCGGTAGATTAGAAATTCAGAGTTGAACCCTCTACAATTAAGTTTATTATTATAATTCAATTAAAAAAAATAAGAAATAAATAATATATAAATATATCACTAATGATTATTTATTCAATATTTAATTATTACAAAGTCTTTACATCTTCTAATAATTATTGATGATTTATGTTTTCAAGTTATTTATACTTTCACTCCTTTTAATTTGTTGGATTGACTTATATACAACAACCACCCCATATTCACCTAAAATATTCTAAATATTATTATAATATTTTACCTATATTTTACCTTGTTACTTGCCAAAATTTAAATTACCGAAGGCTACATAACTCTCTAAAAATAGAATGATTGGGGTGCTTCGTGAAATCCTTGGTCCCTTCTCATCCCGCAACATCGTTGCACCTCCGCATTTCCTTCTTTGTGCTTTGTTGTCATTATGTAGTGGGTTGGGACCGTTGGGTGAGAGTTTATTGTGGGTACTTTGTGTTTCTTATTTGAGTAGTACCATTATTGAATCTACTGGCAATCATATCTTCTTTACATGTGATCTCAGCAATATGCGTGCTTCATGATGTTGTATAGGTTTAAGCCAGACACCACATATCGTTGTGATACCATTCAGGGCCGGCCCTGAGGCCGCGCGGGAGGTGCGCCGCACCGGGCCCCAAAAATATTGGGGCACCATTTTTATAGTATATGTTAGTATTAATATATTACAATATTAATTTATTTTAGTATTTAATTTACAAAATTATGTTAATCTCAAAATAAATGAATTCATGTTTAACTCAATTAAAATAAAATAATAGAAGACATAAATTTATATTTTGTCTTATGTAATTTTAAAAATTCAAATAAAACATATAATAAAGTATCAAAATACTCATCTTCACAATATTATAATAGTTATTTTATAATTAGAAATTGTGATTAGTCTATTTGAAAGAATTTGAAAAAATGTTTTTAATTTGAATTAGACTGTGAAATTCTTAGTGTTGAATTTGATTAAAAAATAAAAGAAAATTATGAGATTATCTGTAAATGATAGTTTTGCATATTGCTTTATTATTAAATTTAAAGTTGATTATTTCATTTAAGATTTATTCATTCATGAAAATAATTAAAACTCTTATAATTTCCAAGTAAAAGAACATGAATTTTTTTTTTTTGGAATTTATAGTTTTTGAACAAATTTTAAATAAAGATGGCGTTACACATATTTTATACTTATATTTAATTTTATTAATATTTTTTATTTATTATTATAGTCGTAAAATTATGGCACCATCTATATTCATCGCACAGGGCCCCTGAAATCACAGGGCCGGCCCTGATACCATTACATTGGCGTTCTGCTCTTCTTTGTGGCTGCAGTTGTGCTGTTCGTTGTGCTGCTGCTGAAACACCGTACGTGCTTCCTTATCGTTCCTGATCACCCATCTAGCAACGTAGGTAAGTTGCAATTCTATTGTTATTTCATCTAACTTCATTTGTGTTATCTATTGCCTCAAGTTGTGAGATTGGTTGAAGAATTGGACGCAACTGCTAGGATAATAAAGAACAACTTGCTGCATGTTGAGAGGAATCCTATTCTTCAGCTTCCTAGTCGTTGCAAACTCTTGCAATGTATAGCTAAACATAGTTAGCAACTCTGGTATCCACTACCCATGAATAAGTAGAAACTGATGTTAAATATGTTTTAGTTGGAAATGTTGTACCTTGTCTACAGGGCCGGCCCTGTGATTTTGGAGGATCGGTGAACAGGATAAATGGTGCTCCTAAATTCTTTTTATAATTATAAATAAAAATATTAATATTCAATATTATGTCAAAGCAAGTTCACTCAATCTTTGACAAAGTCGATCGCAAATAATATTTCAATAACTTACTATTCAATTTGTTTAACTAAGTCAACACATCTAAAGCGGTGTAACAAATATATATCGCATGATGTTTAGTTTATGAAATAACGGTTGAAAATTAACCAAATTAAATTAAAATAACTAGATTCTAATTAAAATCAAACAAAATAACGTGTAAGAATTTAAAACTATACAAGTAAACTAGTCAACTATACAAAAAAAAAAAAAACTAAAACCATTGTTGGGAAATTATTCCTAAATCTCCCTTAGGATCACATTGTAAAAGGTTTTATTGGATCAAATCTTAGTAGATTGGTCGATCAATTGTTGAATTCTAGTATAGTCTAGCAACTCTTGTAATGTTCTGTATAGGCTAAGTATCGAGTTGTAATTAATATAAATAGATTGTTAAAATCATTCCTAGAAGATTGTGGACGCTAGAGATATTAGCAGACGTGGATGACTGCTAGAGATAATAGTGGTCAAGTGCTAAAGGAGGAGATTGCTAAGGAGTTAGCAATCCTATGTCAAAGGTAGAGACTGCTAAGAATCAAGTGCTTAGCAGTCGGAAGAACAAATAGCAGAATGATAGAAGAGACTAGCATTTGCTAAAAGCAAAGTATAAGCGGAATGCTGAAAGAGTAAGCATTCGCCAGCATGTAGAATATTGCTAAAGGCGTTAGCAATCCAGAGTCAAAGGAATCAAGTGCTAAACATGAGCAACTGCTGAGCAGTCAGCAGTTCGATACGTGGTTTAGCAGATTGCTATGAAGGCTTAGCAGATCATTCCGAGAAGGCTTAGCAAGGCAAGATAGCTAACAACGACTGCTATACTACCGTTCTGAAAGAAGTTCACGCAAAGGACAAAACTTTCCCGAAGTAGGTCGGAAAGTACTGTACGATGACTGTATATATTTGTTTTTAATAAGGAATATATATAATTATACTCATATAATTGAATAAATAAATCTTAGTATCTCGTCTAATTTTTTAATTTATATTGAACTAAATATCTATGTTAGGATAAATATAAATTATAGTTTTTAGTTAATCTATTTACTTAAGCTAAAAACTAAGTGTTTTATTATTTTTTTTTAAGTATGTACTAACATAAATTAGCATAATATTACTACTATATATATTTTTTTAAAATGGTGCCCCTCTCATCCGGAGGCCCGGTGCGGCGCACCTCTCGCACGACCTCAGGGTCGGCCCTGCTTGTCTAATCTTCTTGTTAATCTTTCTTCCAATGACCAACCTTAACACATCTAAACTAGTTGTCCTTAGATGCTGCTATCGCAACCTTGGTTAACATGTTTTAGTTGCAAATGTCACGTGACCACCCTTACCACATCTAAATTACTTGTCCTTAGGTGTTGCTACCGTAACCTTCCTTTAACCATGCTTGCTCCCACCAGCTACTTTATTAGCCTTGCTTCTAATCCCTCATTTTTTTTTTCGCACCTCGCTCGTGGAAGAATAGAGTGACCTATCTCACTAAAACCCTATCAATATGTAACGATGAACCGATGTATATAACAACTAAGATAGGTCACTTATTACTGACTATATTGTAGCTTATACTGGCAATCTATCCCAGGTCTATTTCAGATCAGTTGTGACAGATACTTATATCTCGCTAGGTCAAATAATTCATACGGTCTTTTGTAATCTTTTACGCACCGTATAATCTCTCTATAGACGAGATAAGAAGGTTGTGAGTTTGTTAATTCAGACAGGAGAAACTTAAATGATATATAACATAATAGAAGCTTTAAGTGTTGGGATTGTATACTGAAAGCATATATGATTAAATGTTTTGTATACTGGTCTTCATATATGTGTTGCTACGACGATGCTCGCTGTCTGATGAAACAAACATACAACGAACCATAATATCATATTATCTCACCTATAGGGATGACCATATGGTGTGTAGGAGATCACAGAGGATCATAGGAATCGTTTGACCTAGCGACATATAAACAGTATCACAGCTGAGTCAGTCCTTGGATAGGCTTAGGTCTAAGCTGCGGCACATCGGTTCATAAGTCGGCTTATCCTAACTACTTGATGTGTCGGTACATGGTTGTGTATTGATGGGATCAACAGTGGGATGTGCCATTCTCATTGACATATGAATGAGCCAGATCCCTAACATACTTCCTATGATCTTAAACCTAACTGAAGGATAAGTGGCACACACAGATTGGCCACACTTTGATTTACCATGGTGGCGAGTCTTACATGTACTCTTATACCCGTATTTTGGGTGTTGGCATTTTGTGTGTGGCTTTCTTAGGCTGGACGTTTAGGTAAGCATATCCGTTTCAGAACGGTGACGTTCCCTGTGGAACTCACAAGGTTCATTATGCTAAACCCTGCAAGTTGAATTATTTAATTCAGGCATAAGTGAAAAAGAGTGAGTGGTATTACTCAGGAAATAAGAGATTAATTAATTGTGGCTGATTGTCATAAGCCAAATTAATTAATGAATGTCCAAAACCTTAAATATGTGGAACATGTTAGTTTGGTGCAACCCGTTCCTAATAACGTGGTAATAAAGGGGTGAGTCAGCATTGTTACCGTGGTGAAGGTTAAAACAATGTTTTATTAATTAATTATGTTCTGGGTTGAACAAGGAAGAATTAATTAATAAAGAGGGCTCACTTTATTATTTGCATCTGATCCCTGGTCTGGCCCGTGAACTGCTCAAGCCCATTAGGGTTAGGGTTTCTCAAAACCCTAACACTATATATATATATGCCTTCTCTCTATCAGATCTAGTGATGCAGTATATTTAGCAAATTGAGAGAGAACGGCGCAGCTGATCCAGAGGGAGAAACCGATCGATTTCTCCAGATTTCGGATTCAACTTGGTAGATAATCCTCACCAGATTTCCAAGGAGCAAGGGAACAGATCAGTAGGAACAACTTCCAACACCATTGTTCAGATTCAGATCCAGATTTACTTCATCGTTATTTGCTCCGATCTAGAACTGTAGATCAAACGGTGAAGATCAGGTATTCCTAAATTCCATTCTCTATAATTAATTTTGTAGGAGCATGCATAGATTCGCATGATTTATTAATTGAAATTTATTCCTGGTATCCTAAGAACGATCCTTGGCAAGAATTCAATGATGGCAATTTATGTTGTCCATCGTAGACTCAAACCCTACATTAAGTACACACAACCCATTGTGCACAACATGATAAATGTCTTCAGTATATCAAACCTGTTACACAAAAGTATAATATTATTCATTTTAGTTTGATCAAGCCTTCATGGTTTTGTTTTTAGGGTATTTCCCAAAAGGTCTCATTCTAATGAAGTTGTGTTAACTCTTTTATACAATAAAATTCTTCCTATGTGATGCAATGAGTTTGCCAACACCATTAATACTCCCCTCAAACCAAAGACCCTTATATTCATGGCACTTTCTCGAGCGTGACTTCCCATTGAGGGATCCAAAGGACCATATATTCGTAACGAACGGTTAAATCGCTTATATTTGAGTACCTACCACATACACACCCGAGTTCACTACATACTCGATACCAGAATTTTGCGTGAACTTAAAACAGGGTGATGTTGATTTGGTTGAAAATCTTCAAACCCAACATTTTTTCAGTTCGGATTGATGGGAATTGGGGTACGGTTGAAGATGAATTGACGGAAAACTTTATTAATATATATACTTTTTTTTATAATTCAATTAGATTAGTTGTGAAATATATTTGCATACTCCCTATAAAATGTATAGGAGTTATTTTTTTGGATTGGCAAATTTAGACAGTTCAATTCAATTTTCAACCGAATCGATTGGATTATGTTTTGTGTTGCAGGGAAAATGTTAACTCCACCTCCAGTTATTATGAATGGATCAAATTATTATGAGTGGAAGGTGAAGATGGAGCATTACATCAAAGCAGAATTGGGCATCGATGCCTGGATATCAATCCGGACAGGATGGTGTCCTCCCCAACACTACTGCTTCGATTGGGACAACCAGTTTGGACAGAACCCGACCGATGTCGAACCCACGATCAAATGGTCGTACTGGTCAGAAGAGGAACGCAGGGAGTGCGAGTTCAATTCCAAGGCCCTGAATGCCATCTTCTGCTCAGTTGAACTGCAACAGTTCAAGCTCATTGCGACCTGTGAAACGGCCGAACAAGCATGGGAGAAGCTGCGGGCGAAAACAGGGAAGCTGCGAAAGAAGGAGCTGGATGATGTGCAGTCGAGGTTTCGCAAGTTGTCGATGGATGAGAACGAGAGCGTCTGGGCCTACTACGAGAGGGTGATCAACGTCGCGTATGAAGCGGGTACGTTGGGAGAAGTCTTCGATGACAAAAAGCTGGTGGGTAAGATTCTCAAGTCTTTATCAGCGAGATTTCTTCCCGTTGTATCCGATATGAGAGAGCGCAAGAATGTTAAAGTGGGAGAATTGATGGGCGAGCTGCGGGCTTTTGAGAAAAAATTTCAAAAAGTAATTAATCGTTTGTTGCTTTGTTGTTTGCTGTAGATTTTGATGCTTTATTTAATTTCTTTGTTTGAAAGTTTTCTCTTAGTGTTGCTCTTTGAATACCTGATGTAATTTTTGGGCAACGAAATGTTTTTCCCTCAAAAATTAACTTTTATAATCATCTCATGAAATTAATGTAGTTTGTTCAAGCTAAAGAGAAGTTTGACAAAATTGAAGGATAAAACATGATATTAATTTAGTTCTACAGCAAACTATACAGGAGACTCTCTGTAAAGAAAATTCTCCTTCTTAAAACTTGAGAATAATATTAAATTAAAGAGAGAATATTATTATAAGCGAATGGGGGGAATTTTGTTACGAAAATAAAATCATATTAATTGAGCATTGACTACGTACGTGGTAAATTGTTTAGGTGGTATGCAGCCAGTGGCGGATCCAGAAAATTTTCCCGAGGGGGGCTAGAATTTTTTTTTTCGCCTTCACCTTAACTTCAATCATTTTATATCATTTTTTTCCTTATTTTCATCCATTTTTTTTCTATACGAGGGGGGTTATACCATAAAAAATCGGATCACGACACTACAAAAACGAAAAAAAATCCGGGCTAAGGGGGGGCTGGATCCCCCCCTAGCCCCTACATAGATCCGCCACTGTATGCAGCCTTATTTTATTTTAATTTATTATGTATAAATACTAAAAGTTTCATCAATATTTTCTTTTAACAGTAATATATTTATTTACACTTTCACACAAATATCTTCAGAAATCTTGATCTCAAGATTTCTTCATCATAAAAAAATATTTTCACCACTGCACCCTAAGTAGATGGATTATGTCCGTTGCAAATTTTTTTGCGACATAATTCCTCATCGCTCTTTGCGACGGAATGGAGAAGGAATTTCTGAAACTAAGTTAAGTTTTGCGATGGAAATTCCGTCTCCATTCCATAAAATGACATATTTGATTTTTAATACTTTGCTGGTTTTTTAGCGATTCGGGTTTCTTGTGCCTACTTGAACTGGCCGGTCGTGGACGTGGGTGGAGAAGGATTCGAACTTGAGACCTCCTGCATTAAGCCAAATCATGTTACCGCTGGACCAATGTAATTTTTAATTTTTATATATTTAAATAATTATATATAATATATTTTGTGATGAAAATGCGATTCCATCGCTAAATTCTGCGAGGGAAATTCCGTTGCAAAATTTGGTGCCATAAATTCACGGGCAAAATGACAACAAAATGGCGATGGAATTTCCATCGCAAAGTTCAGTGACGAAATATTCCTTAGCGATTCCATTACAAAATCTTTAAAAAAATATCGTTGGAATTTCGTCTATAGTCGGTCGCAAAATTACAATTCATTTTTTATCGGTCGCGATTCCGCCACAAATCCTATTTTAGTGCAGGGAACAACATTTTTCATCAATATCTATGATTACAATGTTGTTGCCTCCTTCCCCTTTGTCTAGTTTTTTAATATGGTATAGTTTTTTATTTGTTGTTTGAACTTCTTTCCATTTGTTTGGAAAGTGCGATTCATTTCGATTTCATGCGGTAGACCTAGATGCCTACTTTCAAAGACCGCCTTTCTCTCCGCGTCTTTTTTTTTTTTTTTAAACAAAATTACTAAATAATATTTCTATATCTAAATCGTACTTTTATATAATCTAAAGTAATATAATATAATATTTTATTTACACATTTGAAATATCAAAAGTATATATTTAAGAAATAAATTTCCCAACTAAGTATTGCCTCGAAACTATAAATAGATAGATAGAGACATGCATAAAATAGACTAAACTGACATTAGAAAACGTCTAAGAACTATAAACAATTTTATTTTGATAATTTGAACTTACTTATGTGAAAAAGTATTTTCAACTTAAAAGAATAGCATTTGGATAAAACTTAACGATAAAGCATGATATATATAGATTTAAGTTTGTGTCAATTGAGAATAATATCCTTATATGCAACTTTTAATTCGGTTTAATGCAGCGAATTTAAAAAAAACAATAGATCTTGAGCATAGAATCCAGAAATAACACACCCCTATATATATATATATACATATACATATATATATATATAGAGGTGCATTCATGGGTAACACATGTGTGCATCAATGAACAAAGACCAAAATCTAGCTCTTGATTTCGAAAATAGACGTTCCAGATTTTCTATTGTCATTTATCATAGTTGATAGCTTTTTTCTATCATTGAAAGGGCAAATTAATCCTAATGGGAAAAAATTGAAATGGAATTAAATCTGCATGCTGATTTTTTGGATTCAGTTACCAAATCAAATCCACACGAATTTTTCCATTATTATCATATAAATTGGAAAGAGAAATAAGATCATATTCCATATTTTTTGGGTGCGGTTAACAAAAAAATACACCAAGATTTATTTCATAATCTTAAGTTAATGGTTATCATTGTTTATGGCTTTGTATGTCATTGTAAGCTGATTTATCGGGTGCGATTTCAACTTCCACTAATCTATTATCTTTGAAATGCATAAATAGCTTTAATTATTCGTGGCGGATCTAGAAATTTATATCTGGGGATACAATATATAAATAAAATAAATTGGGGGTGCATTATGTGAATATATATATAAATAATATGTAAAAATATATAAAAGTAATAATAAAAATATACATTAAATAGCAATAAATCAAGAATTTGGGAGTACAAGTGTGCCCCATTTCATACTCTAAATCTGCCTCTGATTACTTCTCTATTAGTATAATATTATCCGTTTTGAATTGCTCAAGCCCTCACAATTTTATTTTTTGGTATCTCCTAAGAAAAACCTCATATTATATTAATGGAAGCTATTAGATTCTTATAATCAATGAATTTCGTCTTTCTCTTTCAAACATGATAAATGTGTTTGTGAAACCCAACTTTTATATTATATATTAATACAAAAATCAGAAATTAAAGATAAGTGACAAAATTATAATTATAACCGAATTTTCTCGTATATTAGTAAATTTATATTATTATGTGTTTTTCTTAATTTACGTTATTCGACTGTTGTTAACTTGTTCCCCGAACTAGCATGTTTTTCTAAACCCTCGATTTTAAATAAATGTCATTTTTATGTTCTTCTGCCTCGTTGTAACAATAAATTATAATAATTTTTAAACATAAGTCCATTTCTTTTTTTAGCATAAACAAACTAAGTCCATTTGAAATTCTAAAGAATTAATCTTTATTCTACTCTCAGACTTATGTAAGCCCACGTCTCTCACCTCTCGGCTCTCCCACACCCACGCAACCACGACAGATGCAGCAGTGACTCTCACCCACCTTCCCACGTTTAACTAGAGGGGCTTAGTGGGTTCAGTAGTTGCACTTATTTAATTAGTTATTTAGTGATGCATTTATTTGAAGTTTTTCATAAGATTTGTGAGACAAGAAGTTTAATTAAAATTCATATATTTCTTCTCCATACTCGAATTTTGGGTCTCTCCTTCCACAATTTCTCCAGTAAGTCTTCTTTTTTTTTTTTTTTTCTTAATTACAATTTTAAACTGAGTTTGCTAGCGGGATTTCCTGTTATTTTATTTTTCATTACAAGATTCATGTTAGATTGGTTTGATTTGAGAATTCTATATATGATGGTTCTCTTATTAAACTTGATAATGCATTGGCGTTGGGTTCTCGATCCAATTTCAGACTTCCTTCGAAATAAGGTCAAATTAAAGTAGAGAGAAGGTTAGGGATTTAATTATTCTATTATGGATAAAAAATATGGTTGATTAATTTATCTCTATATTGTAAACTTTGAAAATATGAACTAACATTTGGTTTTACTAATTGCATTGTAGTTAGATGTATATAAATTAAATTGGCATTTTAATTGAATCTACACATGAGTTTTACTACTTAATTTATATATCTGCATTGTTGGATTCAGCGTTTGCTTCATTTTTATGGATGAAGTTTTACTATTGAGTAGTACGTTTGGGAAGTATATATATTATGCTCATGTGGTATGTAGACAGTTTTTTGTTTAGTATCATATAATATTTCAAATACATAAATACTATTACTTAAATAAATAAACTATGTAAATTTTATTTTATTTTTGAATTAAATTGACAAATTTTGATAAAATGATATTGAATACAAGTAACAATGATAATGTCAACAACATACAATGATATTTAATAAAGATAACAGTAATATTAAGGGTGTATTAAAAATCAATTAACACTAAACCGACAATTTCGATAAAATGGTATTGAATACAAGTAACAATGATAATATAAACTGCGTACAATGCTACATATTAACTGAGTACCAAGTTGACTCTTTGGTCCTGCAACTCAACTCATCTATGAAGTAGAAGTTTTGCAGCAGATATCAAAGATTTCATCCCAGGGAGCGTGGTCGCTAGTCCCTTCAGCCTTTCTTGCATACACCAACTGCTTTCCTTTAAACACCAGCATTCCTCCCTAAAAATCAAGCATGGCGAATACCATTACTGGAAGCTTTTCAATGAAACTAGAAATGTGCAGGGAAAATATATTTCACAATTAATAACCTGTTGCAGAACACTACTAGTATCATCTGGGGTGGCTTTGATAGTGTAGTTCTTCATGACCTTTTTCACTGCTTCAAATCTCGAAAACACTTTGGTCTGCACCAAGTAACACAACATAGAAATCTAAATTTGAGAAAAACATGCTTATAAGAATCATGCTATAAGGTTGGAGATTAGAGAACAACACACTAGCCGAGTTGAGATATCTACGGCGAAAGCCATAGTACAAGCCTAAAATATCGTATGCCTGAAATTCCAAGAAGATGGGCTGGGTGACGGTGGGGAAGGGGGCGGCGAGGGGGCATCGCTGTGTGGGATGGAGTAGATTAAGTGTTCTGCAAAGTAAATGTAACGTTGAAAATAATTATAGGAGAAAGATATTTAATTGGCATGAAATTAGGGATTTCCATAACAAACAGTTTTATATAAATATGTGATACCTACATTACCCTTTACTTAATATAAAATTAATTAAAAAATGACACGTGGCGCATTATGGGACGTCCAAATTGTAAGATGAATGACTAGATATATGGTCATTGTTCATTTAGGACATATAGTTCAGATTTGAATACAACTCTCTCTCTCTCTCTCTCTATATATATATATATATATATATATATATATATATATATATATATATAGGGGTGCACTATGGTGGAAACCACCTCTTAGATGTGAAATAAGACTTGATCTTATTCATTGATTAAGAAAATTGATGCTCCAGATGTAATTTAGAGCTTGAAAAAATCGCTGCAATAATAGAAGAAAAAAGTTGCACAAAAAGGTTTTTTGATAAATGTGAGACATCGTTTAACTTACCCACGATTTTGCCTGCTTAATTTTCGGGGTAATTAATGTTTGAATATGGAAGTTATATTAAAAATTGTTGGGTATCAAAGGGGGAGGTCGCTGGCGTTCATCCTTGCCCTCGCCGTGGTTCAGTCCCGAGTGAAATAAACTACTGTAGAACTCTTCCTTTTAGCCAATCCATAATTCAACCAAAGCCTGCAAAATTGAACAAGAGAAAAAATAGAAAAAATGAGGCTTAATACAAACACCCTTACCTACAAAGCCTGTTGTGATTCAGCCACAAAGAAGAGGCACGAAGCTTCAACAACAGTGGAGCAGCCACGAAGAAGAATCAGCACCGAGTGGAAGCAGCACGCACCTTCAAGCACCTCGATCTCCAATCTTCAACCGGTGTCGCTCCTTAGAGTGAGGACAAACCTCCCTTGTCCTAGGACGTCGCCTGTTGGGAGTTTTATAGTTCTTCTCGGAACCTATCCTTATGTTGGCATAGCCCGTACGAATCACTCTTGCTCCGCAATAGTGACTACTAGATTCTTTATGGAATAGAGAGAATCCCAATGTTACCTTTGAAGATGAATCTTCACAAGTCTTCGAGCTTCTATTATGAAAGCTTGCGAAAAGCTTCAATTAAGAACTTAGCTCAGATGAGTTCGTGTGATAGAGAGAATTTGTTTGATCTCTTTTGTTATCTCTTGTATGAACGAAGTCGCGAACCTTTGAATCAAGTAAAGATGACACCTATTTATAGGTGAAGATTCAAACAACCGTTTGAATCTTATCCGTTTGACTCAAAGGAAATGCTCGCCTATCTGCAAGTTTCCTTTTTCTGCGGTGGATAAAGACTCTTCAAGTCCCTCCGTCTCTACTTGGCGCAGCATTTATCTTTAGCCGTCTCTTGTCAGAACAAATCCTTTGTAGGTCTCAACCCCTTTTTCTTCATGATGATTATTCCATCATTTTGGTTGGTTGGTTGGTTCTTCTCGTAACTTGTAATTCGTCGGATATTTGGCTTTATGATCTTTCTCTTGATTGGTGATTGCCGTCTGCTGACTACTGTTATGCGTCGGATTTCTCCGTAGATTGCTAGATTTCCTTCTTTAGCATTCTTGTTGCTTCCTTGCATTGCTGGTCGTTCTGATCTTCAGCAATTGGATGAGTTTGCTGATTCCTTCAAAAAACTTGCACCTTTCTTTTTCATAATTTATTACCACTCGAGTATGAATTCTTATACAGGACTTTTTACAATTTGACTCGATACTAAGTTTCTATAGCTTTGATCCACCAAAACATATCAAACTATGATAATGAATTGGTTTACAGTAGAGGGGTCTAACAATATTCCTAACACGACCACATCAAAATGAATAGCTATAATCATTTGGAGCCCACTCTGAACTATATTCTTCGAGCAATTAATCCCTCTGATGAAGATTTTACAGCCAAATTTCGTATTATAAATGAAACCCGAGGCATTGTTGGAACAATAGAAAGTCTGAGAGGTAGGTAATGCTTTAGCATCTTATTAGTTTATTCTATTTGTATTTACCGCCTCTTGAGTATTGCTACTCTTATTGTCTCAAGAAAATCAAAGAAAGGAATCCAAAATATAATATCTGAAGCTTGTATGTGCAAAGAGGATAGACTTTAGTTATACAAGGAAGAGTTAGAATTTGAGTTCTATCGGAGCAAGGGCTTTCTCAAATTTCCTCCATTCATAACGAAGCTTGAATGTTTGTTGTACCTAATATAGTAAAATAAACTTTCGTCCACTGCTTTATAGATACGTTGGAAGAATACTTAGGTCCGGTGTGTAGATGTTGTGATCATTTCAACAACTGCTACTCTTGAGGATTATATAGTTGAACTGCAAAAATATTACTTGCTCTACTATATTTGTTATAGCTGAAAATTGAAGCTCAAAACAAAAAATTAAAGAAAACTAAAAAGAAAAAATAAGTAATTTTCGGATAATGTGATGTGAAGAAGTGGTATAGATGTAGATAAAAGCAAAACCAAATCTTAGATTTTAAGGTAAAAAAGGTTTGCCATCTATATATATCTATACATCATGTTTATTCACCTTCACCAAGAGTCGTCTCAATTTCTCACCTCTGAATCAACTCAAACTCTCATCACCCTCTCTCTCTCTCTTTCTCTCTCTGCACTTTTACTTAGTTTCAGCAATTTCCAAAGCCTAGGCCATATACTCCTTGCACTTTACTTAATTTCATCAAGTTGTGTTTATCTACAACTATTGTATCATAATCTGCTGCATAATATATGAAAAATGGCTAATATATGTTAACCTACTGTCTCATTAAGAAGCACATGATCCAGTTATAAAATGTACTAATCCTAGTTTCTTCCAATGTAAAATCAAAAGGCTGAAGATGAACATAAAATCAACACAAGAACATGGAAAAGCATACAAAATATCATTAACCAATAGATTCATTCTACACAAGATGATGTAATTAAATTCAGAAATGATAACAAAAATGAGCCAATGGACTATTTCTACTAAATATATAAGAAGCAAGACCACTAGTGGTGTTGTTCTCATCAAGCTTGTCATTGTCAGAATATACCAATCACTTCTTAAGAACTGGAACCAGGCCTAATTTGATTAATCATCTTGCATAAACAAGACAAGTTTAGAGGATTTATTTTATTTTTTAATTTTAAGTAGAACTAATCTAACAGCTCTCAATGAGAGTATCATTTCACTCCAAGGAAACTTATCACGATAGATACTTTCATAATAACATAGAAATCAAAGGATAACGCTAAGTGGGAGTGGACAAAATCATAAAAGTACCACATCAAATAGAATCCCCAGTTGAAATAAGAACGAAAATGCATTACGCTGGAAACTATATCTCGTGAAGCCTAACCTCAATGTTTACAGTCTCTGAATCAAAATTGCTTCAGTCTCTGATAAGGGTGTGGATGCAGTGGGGGCGGGCGGCGGACGTCCGTGCGACAATGGCGACGGCAGTGGGTGGGTGTGGATGCGGCAGGGGCGATGGTGGTGGTGGATGCCGTGTAGAGTGGCAGGGGCGAAGGTGGTGTGGCGGGAGTGCGTGCGGCAATGGCGATGGTGGTGGGCGGGTGTGGATGTGGCAGGGGCGATGTTGGTGGTGGTGGTGGCTGTCGTGTAGAGTGGCAGGGGCGACGGTGGTGTGGCGGGAGTGCGTGCCGACAATGGCGACGGCAGTGGGTGGGTGTGGTTGCGGTAGGGGCGATGGTGGTGGTGGCTTCCATGTAGAGTGGCAGGGGCGATGGTGGTGTGGCGGGAGTGCGTGCGGGGGACAACGAGAGGGAATTGTAAACGAAGGAAAAGTATAATTTGGGAATTACTTAGGTTTTTATTTTTGAAGAAGGGAATTTTGGGAATTTAGATTTTTTAAAGAAGGGAATATAGGAAATTTAGTTTTTTTAAGAAGAGAATTTAGGTTTCTTATTTTAGATTAATTTAGAATTATATTTAAAATATACAACAATAGTTAAATAACAACACTCAAATTTAAGTGTTGTCTTTTGTGTAATAAGACAATAGTTAAACAACAATGGTGAGTTTCAATCATTGTCTTTACGTATTTTTATATTCTAATAGACAACGCTTTAAGCTTTATTCACTCAACAACAACGTTTTAAGCCTAAACCGGTGTGTTTTAATCGTTGTCGTTCTATAATTTCTTGTTGTGAATGAATGTTGTTTTTGTTATAGAAGATCCATATGGAATGGTAACAGGTCGGATAAGCTTAAGGAGGAGATTGTGAAGTGTCAAATAAGTAAGTTTGACACAACGTTGTCAAACTTACCTCTCTTTGACACTATGGTGTTAATCTTATCTGAATTTGTTTTAACTTTGACAATATTGTGTTAAACTTATCCATATTTGTTTGTTACAACTAACTCCTATTTTGTAGGAATCAAGTATATCTATGAGTTGTTACTTTTTTATAGGTCTTAAATATAAAGAATCAAATATATTATTATTACTAACTATATTTTATTATATTATATTTTTTATTCTTGTTCCCAAATAATAGGGAGCACCTCCACATTCCTATTTACCCCCATGTGAGTTAGTGGATGTTCTGTTTTGTGGCATGAACAGGTAAAAGAAGTGGAAGAAGACACATTTTACTACAGAGTGGTGGAAGACGTGTACGAGTGCTCCAGCATCAATAAATAGAAGACGAAGAAGACTAGAGAGTGGGGTTAGACGATTATATACACGTGAGTTCTCTAGGCTGAGTCGATCTTCAATCATACATCAAGTACACAAAGTCTACAATAGAGTTGTGGACAGAGTGTGAATCCTACGGTGGAGGAACAGTTAGGTTGTATTGTGTATTTTCGTGTGTGATAGCTTTCGTAGAAATTATTCTAAGGAGTGAACTTAGAAGAGATTCTATATTGTTTAGTATTTTATTCTTCACTTGTAAAAACTTGGTTTTGAATAGTGAAACTATTTTGCCGTGTGTGATCGATGCAAAAACCTGAATACAAATTATAATATAGGACAAATAAATTTATACACAACCCAAGGGTTGGTCGATCCCACAGGGGTAGTGCAACGAGGGAGAATCATGTACTGAATATGGTTTTCAAAACTTTTGTTTGGGCAAATCAAACTTTAAGGGTTTTGGGTTTCAAAACAAATAATTAAAAACGTGTGAATTCAAATATTAAAAAGCACAGATTCTAGGAAAATCTACCAATCTGATCAACATGCAAGAAACAAATATTCAAACCCAGAAAAGATATTTTGGTGGAAAATCTATTAA
Organism: Plectranthus barbatus; assembly: GCA_026898455.1. Classification (NCBI taxonomy): domain Eukaryota; kingdom Viridiplantae; phylum Streptophyta; class Magnoliopsida; order Lamiales; family Lamiaceae; genus Plectranthus; species Plectranthus barbatus. The sequence continues at coordinate 20,988 of JAPKLW010003746.1, forward strand.
TGTGGAATTAATTCCTTGGTCGGGGAATCAAATCCTAAATTACTAACCAGTGGTTATCTCCTCTCAGTCTCAAAACACACCAATTAATCAATTTGAATAAAGATTAGATTTTTCCTACAATTGAAATCTTCTTGGTCGGACAGAAAATCAAAAGTATTAAATCCTAAATTCCTATTACTAACCTTCACCTCTCGGTCCTTCGATTAATAACTGTAACCTACCTCAATCTTCATCTCTCGATCCTTCGATGAGAATAGACTTAAAACAAAATATAGGATTAAAACAAGTTTAAAGAGTTTAAATTATTGAATCAAAACATGCATCACAGATGGAGAAACCTAAAACCTGTTTAGGGTTCTAGCCTAACATATTAAAGAAAAACATTGCACGGAAGAATAAAGATTGCATTAAAACTAAATAAAAATTAAAAAGGAATTATGACAAAAACTTAAAGTGAATATGGAAAATTAACAACAGAAAAAGAACTTAAGGACCCCTAATTCTGAGCTATTCAAGAGTTTATATAGTGTTAGGGTTAAGGCCTTGGATGGTATAATTGCTCCAAAATTCGTCCATATCTTGATATGGTATCTTTCCCTCTTTCAAATCTTCAACACGCACAACTTAGGGTTCAGATATGCGCACCCCGACCGGGATACAAGCTGCCACGGCCGGGTTGTGTATTTTCCACCACGGCCGGGTTGTCTTCCAACTCGGTCGAAACAGACTTCTTCGCGGATTTCCTCATCTCCTTAGCCAATTTTTCTCTTTTTCTTCATTTTTCCTGCATAATTATCCACAACAAGCATAATATCGTCCACTATACACTCATGCTCTAATTATTCAATAAAACTAACAAAAACTCATGAAAGAAGAGAAAAACACTACGATAAAAGAGTAGAAAAATGAGCTTATCAGTGTGGCTCTCATGGGTTTGTATTATATGAACTCTCGAAAAAGTATTTCCGCTGTGTCAAACTCTGTTATTAACTTTTATGTTAAATACTTTGATGTTCGTGTGTCAAATATTTTATTTTTGCTATCTTTAACACCATTGTGTTAAACTCAGACACTATATTATATCACAGTAGTCTCGCCTCAGTGGACCGGCTCTTCTTGAGGAGGCTGGGGCGTGATAGAAATAATATTAAAATAACTAAATTATAGAAATAGGGGAGAGAAGACTATTTATTTCTTCTTGAATAATTCTTTGTCATCACATGAGATTTAATTAATAATCTCGAGGAAAATTCTAGCGTCTCTCTTGCAATGGTAATAAATAATTTCTCATATCTTTGTGGCACGTCACTAGATAATCGCCCTATCGAGATTTTCTTTCATAAGACACTAAAATAAGTAAAAGCAATAAAAAGAAATAAATCGAAATTAATTAAAGAAAATGAAAACACAATGGTTACCTCCCATTCAGTGTCTTATTTACCGTGGTGACTCGACTCAGCTCAGCTCACCAAAACGGTCGTCTCCAGACTCGTCGACCCCTTAAGTCAATCATGAAGACTTTCTGGTTTTGAATAACGGTGGTATACTCGGAAGGAGGCAGCTTAATTGCCGATTTCACTAACTCGTTTCCTTGTTCCCACCGGATGGCTTCTTCTTCTTCCTCCGGTATCTCGTCATCTTCTTCCTCTTCTTCAGCAGTAGTGATCTGGTTGCACTCCCCTTTCCTCTTGTTCTTATCTATGTAGAAGGTGATAGATTCTTCATTCCCTCTCAGTGTGATCTCCCTCTTCTTGCAGTCGATCAAGACAACAGCTGTGTCGAGGAATTCTCTTCCTAGGATCCTGGTAGTGTTGGCATCTTCCTTCATCTCATGTATGACAAAGTCTGCAGGAAAATTCACGTGACCAACACAGATACGAACATTCTCAACGATACCTTTGGGCTTGGACACAGATCGGTCCGCCATCTGTAGAGTAATCATGGTGGCTCTCATCTCCCCAATCTCCAACTTCTTGTAGATGGACCAGGGCATCAGGTTGATGCTTGCCCCGGTGTCATGATAAGTTCATTTTTCTACTTATCGCAGTGTTTTTCTCTTCTTTCATGATTTTTTGTTAGTTTTATTGAATAATTTGAGCATGAGTGTATAGTGGACGGTATTATGCTTGTGGTGGATGAGTATGCAGGAAAAAGTGATGAAAAGTGAAGAATTGATCAAGGAGATGAAGAAATCCGCCAAGGAGAGCATTCTGTTTTAACCGAGTTGGAAATGATCTCGACCGTGGTGGAAAGAAAGAAGCCCGACCATGGTGGACTAGATCCCGGCCGAGATAGAAGCTCGAAGTGGAGGCAAATCGGGCAAATGAAGATCGAGGCGAAGAGATCATCTCGGCCTTGGCAGCTTGTATCTCGGCCAAGATGCGCATATCTGAACCTTAAGTCGTGCGTGTTGAAGATTTGAAAGAGGGAAAGATACCATATCAAGATATGGGCGAAATTGAAGAGAAATTTACCATTCAAAGCCACAACCCTACTACTATATAAACTCCTGAATAGCTCAGAATTAGAGTTCCACTTTCTACACATTGTTCTATCTTCAATTTTTTGTTTTCACTTTAAGATTTTGAGAATTCCTCTTTAGTTTTATTGTTTGAACCTTTACTTTTTAATGCAATCTTTATTTTTCATTGCTATGTCTTTCTTTAATATGTTAGGCTAGAACCCTAAACAGGTTCTAGGGTTTCTCCATCTGTGATGCATGTTTTGATTCAATAATTGAAACCCTTTAATTGGTTTAAACTCTTATTTAATTTTAAATCTATTTTCCATCGAAGGATCGAGAGATGAAGACTAGGTTAGATTTTAGTTATTAATCGAAGGACCGAAAGGTGAAGGTTAGTAATAGGAAGAGAGAGTTTAATGCTTTTGATTATCTGTCCGACCAAGAAGATTTCAATTGTAGGAAAAATCTAATCTTTATTCAAATTTATTAATTGGTGTGTTTTGAGACCGAGAGGAGATCACCACTAGATAGTAATTTAGGATTTAATTGCCCGACCAAGGAATTAATTCTACATTAATAGATTTTTCTACCAAAATATCTTTTCTGGGTTTGAATATTTATATCTTGCATGTTGATCAGATTGATAGATTTCCCTAGAATCTGTGCTCTTTAATATTTGAATTTTATCTTTTTAATTATTTTTTTGAAACTCGAAACCCTCAAAGTTTGATTTGCCCAAACAAAAGTTTTAAAAACTACATTCAGTACATGATTCCCTTCGTTGCACTATCCCTGTGGGTTCGACAATCTCTTGGTTATTATAAATTTTTAGCTCTGTGCTATAATCTGTATGCAGATTTTGCATCGATCAAATTGACTCCGTTGCCGGGGATAGTCAGACGGCGAGTTATTACTGGATTGTTTGAAGAACTTCTTGATTAGGTTGTATTTTCTTAAGTTTTATTAATTTTTTAGTTTAGTGTTGTTATTCATTGTTTTTGGATTCTGTTCGTTGTTCTTTCGTGTGCGTGTATTGTGTTTTGTAGTCTTGTCTGTTTTGTCCGAGGTGAGTCCCACCACGGTCGAGACGAAGTCTACATCCCAATCGAGACAGCCTCTGCCACGGCCGGGACAACCTGATTTGTTCCTCGTTCTCTGTGCAAGTGCATGAACACGCGAAAAAAAGGGAAGACACTCGAACCCTTTATACCTGAGATCGAAGCAGCTTGCTGAAACAACAGAAAGAAGGGAAAGAAGCTGAACTTTGAAATGGAAGCAAATCAAGAAGCCCCTCTGCAGAACATGACACCGGAAGAGCAAAGACAGTTTGTCAATGAGGTGCAGCAAATAAGGGCGCAACTTCTTGCAGCCCAAGCCACCCAGGCGAAGCAAGCCGCACGACTGGCGGAACTAAATAACAGACAGGTGGTGGTGCGACAGAGGTCCATCTTGGACCGATTCTTACCACAGTAGGAAGAGGCTGGATTCAGGGTTGGCATCAACGCTAACAACTTTGAGCTGCGCACATGGTTGATATAGATGGTGCAGTAGAATCAGTTTGGGGGGAGAGCCGTTGAAGATCCATACGCCCACCTCAACATGTTTATCGAGGTGTGCGACACTGTGAAATAGAATGGAGTCCCCCAGGACGTCATCAGGATGAGACTCTTCGCGTTCTCACTTAGAGACGAGGCAAGGTCTTGGTATACTGGGCATGACAAAAGCTAAATCGGGACATGGGCAGAACTTCGAGTTGAATTCCTCACCAACTAATTCCCACCAAGCCTGTTACTGAAGAGGAAAGCTGCTATCACTACATTCAAGCAGCTCTATGATGAGTCACTACATGAAGCCTGGAAGAGGTACAAGGAGCTCCTGCGACTCTACCATGGACATGGAATCGATCTTGAGATGCAGGTTTGCCATTTCTATGAGCGTTTGAATCCTCACATGAAGGAGATGGTGGATGCATCTGCTGGCGGAATCCTGATGAAGAAGAGTGGTGCAGAGAGTATGAGATTATTGGCAGACATGGCCCTGAACAGTCACAGTGGCCAACTGAGAGACAGATGCCAGTCAAAGCAGTGGAGACAAAGCCAGAATTTGATGTGGTTGCGGAGGTGAAGAAGCTCTAAGAAGAAGTTGAGAAGCTAGGAACTGCGAAGGTTGCTGCTGTTACTACTGAACCGAGCATGGCGATTGTTCTGGTGGAGGCTGACTACATCAATCGTGGAGCAAGCAATTCATTTGGTGCTGCGAATTCGGAGGTAAATTACATAGGAGGTGGTTATCACAATAAGTACCAAGGTAATCAGGGGTATCACGATTACCATGGGCGATCTCACCCTGGTTTTTCTTATGCTAACCCCACTGCTGCAGAACACCCTACCTCTGATTTTGATGTAAGTACAGGAGGTGAGATTGTGGAGAAAAAGCAGTCTGTGCTAGAAGAGACACTGGAAAAATTTATAAAGAGCCCAAACAACAGATTCGGCAAGGTGGAAAATGAAGTGAAAGGGATGGCCAATCACATGCAACTGATGACAAAACATTTGCAGATGATGGACACCCAATTGAGTTAGATTGCCGCCACTTTGGGAAATCAACGCAAGTCGAGCCAACTTCCGAGCACAATAGAGACAAATCTAGCAAAGGCGAAGTCAGTAAATGCCATCTCGCTACGATCCGGAAGGAAGTATGAAGGCTCGAGCAACCCAGAAGGAGAATTGGAAGAAGCAAATGAGCAAATTCTCGTACGAGATCTTTCTATTTCGACAGAGATGGATCACATCTCGGTCGAGGTAGAGAGGAGCTGGAACGCCGAGGCAGAATCTAGTCCGACCGAGAAAGAGGAATCCAGCCCGGCCGAGACAAGCCAGACATGGCCGAGGCAGAAGCAAAGTAGGACGGTCAAGATCCAGCCATCCCAGTCAAAATAGAGGCCCAGACTGGGTGAGAAAGAAAAAAATAAGGAGGAAAGAAGAGTTGATCCAGTTGCTCCCATGCCCTTCCCACAGAGATTCGCAAAGAAAAGGGAAGACTCTAAATTCACTAGCTTTGTTGAAAATTTTAAAAAAGTGAATATTAACATTCCTCTTGTTGAAGCTCTCAGGGAGATACCAGGTTATATGAAGTTCCTAAGAAGACTGATGAGCAAGAAGAAGCAATTCATGGAGAATGAGACAGTGAGGATTCAGAAAGAGTGTCGTTTACTCCTACAAAAGCAGATCCCAATCAAGAGGTCTGACCCAGGATGCTTCTCGATACCCATCGAGATTGGAGGAAGAGAGTTTTAGAATGTGCTATGTGACACCGGGGCAAGCATCAACTTGATGCCCTGGTCCATCTACAAGAAGCTGGAAATTGGGGAGAAGAGCGCCACCACGATTACACTTCAGATGGCGGACCGATCTGTGTCCAAGCCCAAAGGTATCATTGAGAATGTTCTTATCCATGTTGGTCACTTGATTTTTCCTGCAGACTTTGTCATACATTAAATGAAGGAAGATGCCAACACTCCGATGATCCTGGGAAGAGAGTTCCTCGACACAACTGGTGTCTTGATCGACTGCAAGAAGGGGGAGAGCACACTGAGAGGGAATGAAGAATCAATCACCTTCTACATAGATAAGTACAAGAGGAAAGGGGAGTGCAACCAGATGACTACTGCTGAAGAAGAGGAAGAAGATGACGAGACACCAGAGGAAGAAGAAGAAGCCATCCGGTAGGAATGAGGAAACGAGTCAGTGAAATCGACAATTAAGCTGCCTCCTTTCGAGTATACCACCGTTATTCAAAACTGCAAAGTCTTCATGATTAATTCAAGGGGTCGACGAGTCTGGACTCGACCGCCTTGGTGAGCTGAGCTGAGTCGATCTACGACGGTAAATAAGGCTCTGAATGGGAGGTAACCCATTGTGTTTTCATTTTCTTTAATTAATTTTGATTTATTTCTATTTTATGGCATTTACTTGTTTTAGTGTCTTATGAAAGAAAAGAAAGAGGGTTTTGAGACAGAAAACCGAGATGTGGGAAACTTCGACCAGAAGGAGGTCGACAATAAGGCTCCATCCCAGCCGATACAGAGTTTGCCACAGCCAAGATGGAGTGCCAACACTCCAAAATCCACGCCGGTCAGAGTTGAAGTAAGAAGATAAAAAGTTGGTGTCTGAGGCCAACAGTTGAGGTACAATTTCAATTTCTGGATCTGATTTCCAAACTTATTCTCTCTTCTTTTCGAATAAGTTTGGGGGGATGAAGATTTAGGGTGTTGAAACTACATTCTATCTTTTACTTGCTTTATTTTTAATTTTTTCATTAGAAGCATGTTTGAATAAAGTAAGAAGTAGAACTTCAGCATGAATGAGCCCTAGAACTTTTTATGCGAGATTTGAATTGATTGACTTAGTTTGCATTGATTGTGATAGTGGTTCAGTATGCCCATGAATGTAGAATACCGCATGATTACTTGTTTTGATATTTGCGTTGGCATGATGTAGATGATGATTTGATGTTTTCTTTGGAAGAAAAATTGTCCTAAGTGTTAGTTTTTGAGCCTGAATTTCGATTGTGAGTGTGTCTGCAATTTTGAGTTTCTCTAGAACTTGCTCTGTTTCTTTTTCAAGACTGCTAGTGTGCACATGTTTAGGAAGTGATTTTAGGTCATCTTTGTTTAGCCTATTTTCCCATACACTGTCCTAAATAAATGTTATCCCTAGTCAACCCTTTTAAGCCTATAATATTTTCTTTCTTTGTCTATGAGTTGGAAATAAATAAGGGAATCAACTCTTGTCTATGAGAGTGGGTTAGGATTTGTTTGAGAAAGGATAAGATATTCTTAGAAGGGTAAAAACAAAAGATAAGGTTGGGCTCTAGAAAAAGAAGAAAAAGAAAATAAAAATTTTGTGTTTAATCCTTATAAGCTCAAATGAATACTCGAAATTGTTTAAGAACATGAAAGGATAAGTTGAAAAAAATATGTGAATAAAAGAGCCATGGTTTGTGTTGAAGATCTAATGAGTTGGGTAGATGTTGATAGATAGTGGTTTTGATTTGTTGAGAGTGATCAACTCAATTGATTTTAGTCACTTGGCCATATATTTCCCTACCTTTCACTAAAAAGCCTACATTACAACCTTGAATAAAGTCCTTTATGATCTTAGACTTGTGTGCACATATTAGCAGTGGAGATTGAGATTATTTTCAAGCCTATGGTAGAACTTGATTTGCATGACTTTTGTGTGATCTCATAATTAGCCTAAACACTTGAGTGAATGAGCGAAACACTTCCCATGTGAGTCTTCCACAATTTACAGATTTTCTGATTCTTTCAAAAGTGTTGATGTCTTGTGGATTTTCGAGTTTGAATATGATGAATCTTGTGAGGCATTGCATTACTCTTCTACTTAAGCTTTTGATTCTTTCTTTTGTTGATTGAGGACAATCAAGTGTTTAAGTTTGGGGGGTTTGATAAGCTCGTTTTTTTACTCTCTTATCGCATTGTTTTTCTCTTCTTTCATAAGTTTTTGTTAGTTTTATTGAATAATTTGAGCATGAGTGTATAGTGGACGGTATTCTGCTTGTGGTGGATGAGTATGCAGGAAAAAAGTGATGAAAAGTGAAGAATTGATCAAGGAGATGAAGAAATCCGCTTAGGAGAGCATTCTGTTTTGACCGACTTAGAAATGATCTCGACCGTGGTTGAAATTAAGAAGCCCTGCCATGGTGGACTAGATCTCAGCCGAGATAGAAGCTCGAGGTGGAGGCAAATTGGGCAAATGAAGATCGAGGCGAAGAGATCATCTCGATCGTGGCAGCTAGTATCCCGGCCAAGATGCGCATATCTGAACCCTAAGTTGTGCGTGTTGAAGATTTGAAAGAGGGAAAGATACCATATCAAGATACGGGCGAAATTGAAGAGAAATTTACCATCCAAAGCCACAACCCTACTACTATATAAACTCTTGAATAGCTCAGAATTAGGGTTCCACTTTCTACACATTGTTCTATCTTTAATTTTATGTTTTCACTTTAAGTTTTTGAGAATTCCTCTTTAGTTTTATTGTTTGAACCTTTACTTTTTAATGCAATCTTTATTTTTCATTACTATGTCTTTCTTTAATATGTTAGGATAGAACCTTAAACATGTTCTAGGGTTTCTCCATCTGTGATGCATGTTTTGATTCAATAATTCAAACCCTTTAATTGGTTTAAACTCTTTGATTTAATTATAAATCAATTTTCCGTCGAAGGATCGAGAGATGAAGACTGGGTTGCACTATCCCTGTGGGCACGACAACCTCTGGGTTATTATAAATTTATTTGCTCAGTGCTATAATTTGTGTGCAAATTTTGCATCGATCATGTCACATAGCACATTCTGAAACTCTCTTCCTCCAATCTCGATGGTTATCGAGAAGCATCCAGGGTCAGACCTCTAGATCGGGATCTGCTTCTATTGGAGTAGGCAGCATTCCTCATGGATCTTCACAATTTCATTTTCCATTAATTGCTTCTTCTCGCTCATCAGTGACTTGAGGAACTTCATGTATCCCGGTATTTCCCTCAGAGCTTCAACAAGAGGTATGCTAATGTTAACTTTTTTTAAATTTTCAACAAAACGAGTGAATTTAGAATCTTCCCTTTTCTTTGCGAATCTTTGTGGGACAGGCATTGGAGCAACTGGATCAACTCTTCTTTCCTCCTCATTTTCTTTCTCGCCCAATATGGATCTCTGTTTCGATCGGGATGGCTCTGTCTCGGCCGTCATGCTTTGCTTCTGCCCCGGCCATGTCTGGCTTGTCTCGGTCGGGCTGGACTCCTCTATCTCGGTCGGGCTAGCTTCTAACTCGGCCGTCCTGCTCCTCTCTGCCTCGACCGGGATGTGATCCATCTCGGTGGATACAGAGAGATCTCCTGCAAGAATTTCCACCGCTGCTTCTTCCAATTCTCCTTCTGGGTTGCTCGAGCCTTCGTACTTCCTTCCGGATCGCAGCGAGATGGTATTTACTGACTTCGCCTTTGCTGGATTTGTCTCTGTTGTGCTAGGAAGTTGGCTCGGCTTGTGCTGATTTCTCTAGGTGGTGGCAATCTCACTCAATTGGGTGTCCATCATCTGCGGATGCTATGTCATCAGTTGCATGTGATTGGCCATCCCTTTCACTTCATTCTCCACCTTGCCGAATCTGTTGTCTGAGCTCTTTATAAATTTTTCCAGTGTCTCTTCCAGCACATACTACTTTTTCTCCACGATTTCTCCTCCTGTACCTACATCAAAAACAGGTGGAGGGTGTTCTGCAGCAGTGGGGTTAGCATAAGAAAAACCAGGGTGAGATCGCCCATGGTTATAGTGATACCCCTGATTACCTCGGTTGTTATTGTGATAGCCACCTCCTATGTAATTTAGCTCCAAATTTGCAGCTCCAGAGGAACTGCATGCTCCCCGGTTGATGTAGTCAGCCTCCACCAGAACAATCACCATGCTTGGCTCAGTAGTAACGGCTGCAACTTTCACTGTTCCCAACTTTTCAATCTCTTCACGGAGCTTCTTCACCTCAGCAACCACATCAAACTCCGACTTTGTTTCAACTGCTTTGACCGACATCTGGCTCTTAATTGGCCACTAGTGACTGTTCAGGGCCATGTCTGCCGATAATCTCAAACTCTCTGCACCACTCTTCTTCATCAGGATCCCGTCAGCAGATGCATCCACCATCTCCTTCATGTGTGGGTTCAGACCCTCATAGAAATGACAAACCTGTATCTCGAGATCAATTCCATGTCCAGGGCAGAGTCTCAGGAGCTCCTTGTACCTCTTCCAGGCTTCACATAGTGACTCATCATAGAGCTGTTTGAATGTAGTGATAGCAGCTTTCCTCTTCAGTAACCGGCTCAGTGGAAAGTAGTTGGCGAGGAATTCAGCTCGAAGTTCTGCCCATTTCCCGATTTGGCTTTTGTTAAGCCCAGCATACCAAGACCTCGCCTCGTCTTTGATTGGGAACGCAAAGAGTCTCATCCTGATGACGTCCTGGGGGACTCCATTCTGCTTCACAGTGTTGCACACCTCGATAAACATGTTGAGGTGGGCGTATGGATCTTCAACGGCTCTCCCCCCAAACTGATTCTGCTGCACCATCTGTATCAACCCTGTGCGCAGCACAAAGTTGTTGTCGTTGATGCCAACCCTGAATCCAGCCTCTTCCTGCTGTGGTAAGAATCGGTCCAAGATGTACCTCTGTGGCACCACCACATGTCTATTATTTAGTTCCGCCAGTCTCGCAGCTTGCTCTGCCTGGGTGGCTTGGGCTGCAAGAAGTTGTGCCCTTAATTGTTGCACATCATTAACGAACTACCTCTGCTCTTCTGGTGTCATGTTCTGCAGAGGGGCTTATTGATTTGCTTCCATCTCAAAGTTCAGCTTCTTTCCCTTCTTTCTGTTGTTTCTGCAGGCTGCTTCGATCTCAGGTATAAAGGGTTTGAGTGTCTTCCCTTTGTTTCACGTGTTCATGCACCTGCATAGAGAACGAGGAACAAATCAGGCGCCCTGGCCGTGGCAGATGTTGTCTCGACCGGGATGTAGAATTCGTCTCGAACGTGGTGGGACTCAAATCGACCGAAACAGACAAGACTAAAAAACACAACACAAGCACACGATAGAACAACGAACAGAAGCCAAAAACAAAAAAGAAAACAACACTAAACTCGAAAATTAATAAAACTTAAGAAAAGACAACCCAATCCAGAAGTTCTTCAAACAATCCAATAATAACTCGCCGTCTGACTATCCCCGGCAACAACGTCAATTTGATCGATGCAAAAACCTGCATACAGATTATAGCATAGGGCAAATAAATTTATAGACAACCCAAGGGTTGGTCGATCCCACAGGGATAGTGCAACGAGGAAGAATCATTTACTGAATATGGTTTTCAAAACTTTTGTTTGGGCAAATCAAATTTTGAGGGTTTTGGGTTTCAAAACAAATAATTAAAAATGAGTGAATTCAAATATTAAAAACACAGATTTTAAGGAAATCTACCAATCTGATCAACATGAAAGAAACAAATATTCAAACCCCGAAAAGATATTTTGGTGGAAAATCTATTAATGTGGAATTAATTCCTTGGTCGGACAATTAAATCCTAAATTACTAACAAGTGGTTATCTCCTCTCGGTCTCAAAACAAACCAATTAATCAATTTGAATAAAGATTAAGTTTTTCCTACAATTGAAATCTTCTTGGTTTGACAGAAAATTAAAAGTATTAAATCCTAACTTTCTATTACTAACCTTCACCTCTCGGTCCTTCGATTAATAACTGTGTAACGCCCGCGAAAATCCGACCCTTTTTGACAAGAACAAATCTCAATAGGAGATATCCTATTTAATTAATTACTATTATCTCAAGTGAGATATTATGATTCCTCTCACGATTATTAATTAAATTGCATGCGGTTACAAATAAATTACTGAGAAGAGAATTAAATAGTCTTCTCACAATTTCCGATCGTTTAGATAATTAAATAGTATATTGGGATTCAAATTCTCAATTTTGGGTAATTAAGTATTTGGGAAGAATTATGG
>JAPKLW010003747.1:0-36388 GCA_026898455.1 Plectranthus barbatus
AGTTGTTTATTGCAAGTCATTAATGATTACCAGTATATCAAACATAACGTTTCCTAATATACCAATCATAATGCTTTTATGTATACAATTCCAACAATCTCCCACTTATACTCAAAGCATTATACCATTACTTTCCAGAGTATAACATGTGTCTATTCTAATCTAGCTATTACATTTGGTCACCAGGTGGCCGGCATCTACCTCAGTCCTAGGTTATGAACGTGACCCTCGTAAGCCTTCTGTTGTAAGCCCTTTGTAAATGGATCCGCTAGATTATCCTTCGTGTCAATCTTCTCTATTAGCACATCGCCCCTTGCTACGATTTCTCGTATGATGTGGTACTTTCTCTCTATGTGCTTTGACGCCTTGTGAGTTCTTGGTTCCTTAGAGTTTGCTACTGCACCAGCATTATCACAATATATCGTGATGGTCTTGGGCAAACTCAGAACAATATCTAACTCTTGGAGGTAGTTCCGGAGCCATACTGTTTCTTTAGAAGCTTCTGAAGCTGCCACATACTCAGCTTCCATGGTGGAGTCTGCGATACATTTCTGTTTCGCACTCCTCTACGATACAGCTCCACCTCCCAAGGTGAACACATAGCCCGAGGTCGATCTCTTCTCATCCTGATCCGCCTGGAAATCCGAATCCGTATAACCCACATGGCAGAAATTCTCACACTGGTAGACAAGACAATAGTCTCGAGTTCTTTTCAGATACTTGAGAATATGTTTGACAGCAGTCCAGTGCGCCTGTCCAGGGTTAGACTGATATCTGGCTACCATGCCCACGGTATAACAGATATCTGGCCTCGTACATAGCATCGCATACATGAGACTTCCCACTGCCGAAGCATATGGTACTTTAGCCATCTCATCCTTCTCATCTTCTGTTGCAGGGCATTGTGCCTTAGACAGAGGAACACCATGTCTGAAAGGTAGCAACCCTTTCTTGGCATTTTGCATGCTAAAACGAGCAATTACAGTATCAATATAAGCGGCCTGAGACAAGCTTAACATCCTCTTCTTGCGATCACGCAAGACTTTAATCCCAAGGATGTATCCAGCGTCTCCTAGGTCCTTCATTTGAAACTGTTCGGATAACCATCTCTTTATGTCTGACAACACCTTCACATCATTACCGAATAGAAGAATGTCATCTACATAAAGTGCAAGGAATACCACGCTTCCGCTGACGTATAATCGGTACACACAACTTTCGGTTTCGCATTGTGAAAATCCATAGGATTTAATCACATCATCGAAATGTTTGTCCATGACCGTGAAGCTTATTTAAGTCCATACAAGGACTTCTTTAGCTTCCAGACAAGATGCTCTTCACCATCCTTCACATAACCCTCTGGCTGCTGCATATAGATGTCACGACCTTCCTCAAGGTACCCGTTTAAAAATGCGGTTTTGACATCCATCTGCCAGATTTCTAGGTCCATATGTGCTGCTATGGATAGAAGAATTCGAATGGATTTGAGCATGGCTACCGGTGAGAAGGTCTCGTCATAGTCAATGCCCTCCTTTTGACTATAACCCTTCGCCACCAACCTGGCTTTAAAGGCCGTTATCTCTCCTTTCGAACCTTTCTTCCGTTTGTATACCCATTTGCAACCTATGGCCCGAAAGCCATCTGGTAGCGCAGACTTCTGGTATACATCCATAGAAGTAATTGATTCAATTTCTGAATCCATGGCTTTATGCCATTTTTCAGCATCTTTGTCATTTACTGCTTCGTCGTATGTCCATGGGTCGGTATCATCTAGTCCGTCTTCCGGGATCAAGTCCGAAGACTCTCCCACGAACATATACCGCTCGGGTTGGTGAGGTACCCTCCCACTACGACGGAGCACTGGTACTGCGTCAGCAGTTGGTTCCATACCTTCGAGAGGTACACTCAATCTGCCACGGGGTTTTCCCAATGAAAGCGCATCATCGTCTCCAATTTCTTGGAGAATGATATCACTTTTGGATTTGTGGTTTTTCACAAACTCTTCCTCTAAGAATCTTGCGTTGGTGCTAACAACGATCTTCTAATCCTCAGGACAGTAGAAATAACCACCCTTCGTTTGTCTGGGGTATCCCACAAACAGCATTAGCTTGGACCTGCCTTCTAACTTATTAGGTTCCTTCGACAAAACATATGCCGGACAGCCCCACACTCTTATCTTTGACACACTGGGCTTTCGCCCATGCCAGAGTTCTGAGGGTGTTTTAGGAACTGACTTAGAAGGTACCAGGTTCAGCAAGTAAGCCGCTGTTAGTAACGCGTGGCCCCAAAACGAAACAGGCAAGTTCGCATAACTCATCATAGATCTAACCATTTCAAGAAGAGTCCTATTTCTTCTTTCTGCCACACCATTCTGCTGAGGAGTGCCTGGTGCGGTCCATTGGGATGTAATCCCATGCTCTGATAAAAACTGCAAGAACTCGTCACTGAGATACTCACCACCACGATCAGATCGTAATGACTTAATGGTCTTGTTTAACTTCTTCTCTACTTCCGCCTTGAATTCCTTGAATTTCTCAAAGCATTCAGACTTATAGTGAAGTAAGTAAACATACCTGTATCTCGAGTAATCATCAATAAAAGTGACGAAATACTTAAATCCTCCACGAGCTTGCGTGGACATAGGTCCACATAAATCAGAGTGGATCAGTTCCAACACATCACTTGCTCGAGACTGACTTGCCTTGAAAGGCCTGGTCGTCATCTTTCCCCTCTATACAGGATTCACAAACTCGATGTGGAACTACCTGGATTGAATCCAACGTTCCATCATCCACGAGTCTCTTGATCCTCTTTAGATTGATGTGACCTAGTCTCAGATGCCATAGATATGTGAGATCCTCATCAGAAGATGAAAACTTTCTCTTCTTATGATTAAATGAGTTATATGCAGCATTCACGGAAGATTTATGCAAACAAGTTATGATATAAAGAGAGTCTTTCTGTATCCCACGACAGATAACACCGTTATTGCCATTGATAGTAACATGACTATCAAAAATAACTGAAAATCCATCATTTATTAAACTGGAAACAGAAATAAGGTTCCGCCGAAAATCCGGCACATACAAAACATCTCTTAAAATCAAAACATTGTCTTGAAAGCATAATGTAACATCTCCAACTGCTACTGCAGACACACGAGCGGCATTACCCATGGAGATCGTCACCTCGTCATCATTCAGCTGCCTTGTCGGCCTGAATCCCTGCAAAGTGTAACAAACATGATCAGTGGCTCCAGTATCCACTACCCATGAATGGGTAGAAACAGATGCCAAACATGTTTCCGTTACAAGTGCTAATGACGTACCTTGTCCAACCCGCTTGGTCAGACAATCCTTCTTCCAGTGACCAGTTTTGCCACAACGGAAACACTTGCCCTTCTTCCCCGGTGTCACAGTCTTCTTTTTCCCAGAACTTTTGCTTCCAAAGGCTGTCTTCTTGAATTTCTTTCCAATCACCCCTTTAGCACCTTTCGATGAAGCAGGGCGACTACCGGAAGAAACCAAGACTGCCTTTTCAGGTTGCATGACTGATTCAGCCGCCATGAGATCACTAAGTAACTCATTGAGAGTGTACTCCTTTTTACTCATGACAACATTCAGCCTAAAGTTCTCAAAAGACTTCGGAAGTGAGTTGAGTATGATATCGACCTGGGCTTCCCCGTCAATACCTCCTCCATGCAACGTCAGTTCATCCATGAGATGAGTCATGGAAACAACGTGCTCCCTCACTGAGCTACCATCAGTCATTTTACAACTCACGATTTCTCTCATGAGTTTAAATCTGACAGCTCTATCCGATTCCCCATAAGTAACTGTGAGACTATCCATAATCTCAGCTGCTTTGTCATAGTGCTGATGTTGTTGCTGGAGCACCTTAGACATGGTGGTCATCATGTAGCACTTGACTACATTATTAGACTTGACCCACTTGTCATAGAGGTTCCGCTCCACATCAGTTGACTCAGCAGTAGGGACAACTGGACACGGGGTGTTAAGAACATATTGTTGTTCCTCTGCAACTAGGATATAATCCAAGTTGCGCTTCCATTCCAGGAAATTCGGACCAGTTAATTGATTTTGTGCCAAGATATTTATGACATTATTCATAGACATATCTGAAAACAATAATTGATTAAAGTAAGTACATACATGCAGAACATTGAAACAAATATGCATTGTAACCTTTTGATAAACCAATACAATTGTTTCCCCCAATTGCCTAGGTGCATCTACTGCAAGCTCCTTTCGAAGACGTTTACAGCAGACCACCTAACCAGACTGCTCTTTGAAGTTCCAGTCTTTAATTTCAATCCATGCCAGGTATTCGCCGGCAAATGAAATTAATAATCGGAGATAAACTTAAGACCATGTTCAAACTATCTGAGCAGGGACATCATTCATGAGTTAGTACTCAGGCAACATCTAAGCATTTGACCACAATTCTAACTCTGGAAGTTAAAAGGACGATTTGTCATACGTACTAGACCCATGACGCATGCCTCTTACAACCTTTGTTATCTCATTTAAAACAATTCTAGAGAACTTATGAACAAATAAAGTAAGCAGGCTACGGTCGTGTAGACGTCTACTCACTTCACTGTCCACTTCTCACATGTTTAAATGTTTTATTTAGAAATCTCATCTATTAGAACTTATGAACAAATAAAGCAAGCAGGCTACGGTCGTGTAGACGTCTACTCACTTCACTGCCCACTTCTAATAAGAGACCGCATTGTGGAGGTCCTGTTGATTTTAATTAAAAAATCTTGCTTAGTCTTTTTCTTTCAAAAGGTTCTTATGCGCACAGATTATTTTATGATCCATAAATTATGTCACATCTAAAATTCCATCATATTTCCCAACATGATTCCGGAATTTATAGACATAATTTAATACATAAAATAAATCACATAAAGCATGCTTTGAACAGTAAATAATAAAGCAATAACATGCTTCCCTATTATCTACAACATGCTTTAAAATAAATAATAAAAGCAGTGGCATGCTTTCCTATTATTTACTAGTGCGCAAATAATAAATCACATCATACGAAAAATTAATTAAATAAACAAATAAAATTTCTCGTGGCCCCTTGATGCAATTACATGGGAAACAAAATTAAACCTATCTATTACAAGGCTTTAATTTAATACAGATCTTCAAACTTGGGCTCCCACTGTTTAACTTGAAATCTGCAACTTTCGGCTGGAATAAAATACAGCAGTTTGGGCCAGGAATTAGGGTTTCAGGCCCATAGGGTTGTAAAACCCTAATTTTCAGCAAACCCTAGTTTTCAGCAGTTCGGGCCGCCTCCGGGCTGCCGGGCCCGCGCCCAGCCCGGATCTGAAACCCTAGCAGAAACTAGGGTTCCAGCTGCCACCTTCACCACCCAAAACCCTAGCCGCCGCCGCCATCTTCTTCAACCCTAGCGGCCGCCGCCGCTGACTGCTACAGCCCCGCCACGCCGCAGTTCCAGCCACGCAGCCGCCGGTGCCGCACGCGAACACTGCCGCTCTCGCTGCTGCAGCCTCCGCCGCCCGTTCAGCTCAGCCGCCGTGCAGACGGCCTGAAACGCGCACTCAGCAAGCACGCTGCTGCTAACCTTCGCGCGAGAGAGAGGGTGAGCCAGGTTGCAGAGCCGGCGAGGGCGCAGCCCAGCCGCGCGCAGCACAAACTGCACGCCGCCGCCACCCTCGCACCTAGGGTTCCGCCGCGAACCCCACACCTCCGCCTGCCGCACGCCTGGAATGCGAGAGAGATGGAAGTCGCGAGCTACTGCGACGTGCCGAGATCCGCCGCGCGTGGCTGCGCGCGGCCACGGCCTCCCCTGCTGCGCCAGACCGCCACCGTCGACAGCCCACCGCCGCGCGCCTGCTGCTAGCAGATAACCGCCGCGCGCGGCTGCGCGCGGCCACTGCCTCGCCTGCTGAGCCTTTGTCACTGTTCTTGTCCTCCATGTGTTCCGGTTTACAGATTGAATAAAATAAAATAACAGATCTAGTCTATTACATATTTTCCTATCAATCTAATCGCGGATTTTCTCGCGATTTAAAACCAAAAACATAAAAGGGGCCACGAGAACAAAAACCATCCACGACAATTTTAATTCATCCACGATAAATTAAAAACATGCATAAACTGTTTGTCAAATTTATTTTCCGACAGAGCCATAAAATACGAACCTGGCTCTGATACCAATTGTAGGAACTGAGTCTACAATAGGCGACATGAATCGCCATTTATTAAACTCCGGATTCGATTTATGGATATCAAAATAAATATCATGACAAACAGTGAATGCCCTATGCATGCTCCTATTTAATTTAATTCGTAGATTCAAAGGGATACCTTAAACTCCAAGGACTGATCTACAGATCTAGATCGATGACGGCAATGAAGATGGCGCAGATCTGGATCTGGAATCGATCAAAACGATGGTGTTCCTACAGATCTGATCTTCTGATCTGTTCCCTTGCTCGATCCGGAAATCTGGTGAGGATACGCTACCGGATCTACAGCCGCCCACTCTCTCACACTCTCTAGGGTTTCTGATTTGAAAATCAAACTTAAAACTTATGTGGGCTAGTGAGAGATCATCTATTTATATAGATGTGAGAATGGGCTATTAGGGTTTAATAAACCCTAATGGGCTCTGAGCAGTGTTGGGCCAGACCAGGGATCAAATGCAAATAATAAAGTGGGCCTCCTATTAATTAATTCCATGTTCAACCCAGAACATAATTAATTAATAAACATTAATTGATGCCACCAGAGAATTAATGCTGACCTACCCCTTTATTACCACGTTATTAGGAACGGGTTGCATTGACTTGGATAATCCCCATATTTAAGGTTTCAGACATTCATTAATTAATTCACCGTATGACAATTAGCTGTAATTAATTAATCTCTTATTATTCCTGAGTAGTACCACTCAACCCTTATCGCTTATGCTTGAATTAATGATTCAGCCTGCAGGACTTAGCATAACGAACCTCGTGAGCTTCCCAGGGAATGTCACCATCCTGAAACGGATATGGTTATCTAAATCCAGCCTGAGGAAACCCCACACAAGCTGCCATCACCCAAGATGCAGATATACGAGTATATGTAAGACTCTCCTCCATAGCAAGTCAAAGTGATAGTCAACCCATGTGTGCCCCTCAGCTTTCAATAGACTTTAGATCCGACCAAGTTACCGAGATCTTTACTCATTCATATGTCAAGTAGAATGGTTCATCTCACTGTTGATCCTATCAATACATTGAGATGTACCGGTCACAAAGCAGTCAAGATAAACCGCTTATGGACTTGTGTGCCGCAGCCTAAACCGACAGCCAAACCAGAAACTGTCTCAGCTGTGATAACTGTTTATATCTCGCTAGGTCGAACGATCTATACGATCTTCTGTGATCTCTTACACACCGTATGATCTCCCTATCAACGAGATAACTGGATGTGTTTGTTCGCATCGTATGATTGTTAATTCAGACAGGAGTTGTTTATTGCAAGTCATTAATGATTACCAGTATATCAAACATAATGTTTCCTAATATACCAATCATAATGCTTTTATGTATACAATTCCAACATTGCAGGATTATGGAATTACTCCTGAATGTGTGCCAATATATTGCTATAACAACAGTGCCATGTGTATTACAAAAAATCCTATTCATCACTCCAGAACAAAGCACATTGATATCCGTCACCACTTCATTCGAGATCATCAGGAGAAAAAGGACATTGATGTCAAGTATATATGCACCGAAGATCAAATTGCGGATATCTTTACAATACCTCTCCCAGAGTCAAGATTTAAGGAACTATGCATTAAATTGGGTCTTATGGAATTAGACGAGACCTTGGATGAATGAAATTTGGTTTTCATTCTTTCTGGATTTCATGAAGATTTAGTACTCGGTATATGGAGATGCTATGGAACCTGAGTACTTCACTCGACTTGTCTCAGAAGACTTATCGAATATTTCCAGCAAACAAAGTACTCATTTATTCAGCAGAGAATTCTTGATTATTCAGCAGAAGATTTGTTTATCTCACAGCAGAACAGTTAACAACTCATTACAAATGTTAACGGTTCTGATCATTATTGCAGATTTCTCTAGCAAAATCCCGTCAATTCTATGAAATGCATACTCAAGACTTTGCACAGAAGATGCAGATAATAGAAAGATAACCCCTCATATATTAGATTAGTAGAAGAACGATCAACTTACAACCTTTAAAATTAAAGGGGGAGAAGGAGTGGATGGAAAACAGAGAAGAGAAGAGAGCATACATCATACAAAAAAAAGGAAACAGAGATGCATCAGACTAACAACAGTAGACGTCACATAGTACGGGGATCCCTTGGGAAGAAGTCGGATGGACGGAGGGTTGATCGGCCAACAGCAAGATCTGGAAAGGTTTGCTCCAGCAGCCAGCTAAGCTGCATTCCATTTGGCAACCCTGTGTTAGGCCAGCAGTTGACCACATCCTTCACCTGGTCAAACACAAGCCTCGCCCAATTTGCATGGCGCCATCCATCATCGACTACCATCATCGCCTGCCAGACACCCTTAGTGAGGGACAACTCCTCATCGGCGTACATTCCATTCACTATGTCGTTGCAGATGTCATACAGGATACCGTACTCGGGACGAAGACCTAGCGGAGACACCGTGGTGGAGAACTCGCCCCAATATCCTCTCTTCCAACGCTTCCAACAAGAGTACTCCGGCGCCACATCACCAGAGCGATAGTCGAAAACAGAACTGTTGCCTTGGGGTAAGCTGAAGTCTCTTGCGAAGGAATCAGCAATCCATTTCACCAAACGGTCGTTCAGAAAACCAAAGATGGATTCACCCTCCACTTGCGCTTGGCTGAAAAACTTCTGAAGCGCCTCTTTATGGAAATGCTGAGGGGTAACCGTAACGTACTTTTCAATCCCCGACGACACCAACTTTTGCTTCACCACATTTGGAACCCTAGGATCGTTCGCATAGCACAGACGAAGGTTAGCTTCACAGAAGATTTGATTTCGCTTAACAGTCAAATGGTCTGTGGGAGAATATGGCGAATTTGGATTTGAGTAAGACGAAGCAGGGAGTTCGCGGTGCAGCATACTTGAAGAAGGAGAAGACATTTTTTTGGATTATTGGAAAGGATGATTGAGATGAAGCAACGTGAGCCTGAAGCGTTAATTTATAGACGGTTGATATTCACCGTATTAATGACGATTTGATCCATCGAGAACAGTAACGTAATGATTCACTGCGTTGGAAACTCAATCGTCGCCTCGAAGTGGACGCGTTGTGACGATAGGAAGTCACCAGTCTAATCAAGCGTATGGCTCGAGAATCACGATAACTCCTTCAGGGAATGGTGATTTGCTACGATTAGACTCACATTATTTCATTTTATCACTTAACTGGGGTCTATCGTATCCAGGATTAAAGAGTTATACTTGAAATTGGGCTTAATGGAGTTCGATGCTGAAGTGGATGAATGAGTCCTAGCTCTCATTCTTTCTATAAGGATATTCCTGAAAGATGATTGTTCATTATCATACTCTGGATTACAAACTCAGAAATTACAAGAAAAGAGCAAAAACATCATCAAATACAGCATATTCTTTTGCAAAGCTAACAAAGAGTCATATGAAAGCCAAAAGGAAGGAGAGCTCCGAGCATTCCTCAACCACAGTTTGGGAAATGAGCCCTCAAGGGATAGAAGTCAAAACCCATCAAAGGGATCCCTTCAGAGACCAGACGAGGAAATGACTGCTCAAGCAACCAACTTAGCTGCATGCCAGTTGGTAGAGGAATCTGAGGGAAAAGATCGATGCATCTCTTCACTCCATCGAAGAAGAATTCTGCCCAGTCAACATCCTTCATCTCAGCATCAATAGCCATCATGGGCCTCCAAATCCTTTGGTTCAACACATAATTTTCAGGACGCCAAAGGTGACATTGCTAACAATATCAAAAATGACCCTGTACTCCTCCTTCAAATGCAAACACGATGGAGATGGTGAAAACTCATAGTCAGCAGACTGCCTCCACTCATTCCAGTAACGGAACTCTGGAGCAGTCAAATGGTGGAAAACATCCATGACACGAACTGGACCTCGAGGAAGGCCGAACTTCTGAGAGAACACGGACGGAGTCCAGCAAACCACCTCATTGTCAAAGCAACTCCAGATAGCATTATCATCAGTTTTACTCCTGAAGATAAAGCTTTGAAGAGCTTGTTTCTGATATTTTGTCGGCATAGTTGTCAGAAATTGGGTCAGGGAACTCTCGTGAAGAGCCCCCATCACGAAGTTAGCAACACGACAATTGTTACCATACTCAAAGTACAACCCCGATTCATGAAGAATCTGGTTGCGTGTGATAGACAAATCACTGGGTGCAATTGTAACATGATGCATTTTTGGAACAAGTAGAGAAGACAATGCTATATTAAAGGAAGAGGAGAAGATGAAGCCCAAGAAGACTAAGTGAAAGATGAAGTTTAGGGAGACAAATGTGATGTTCTTTATAGCCAGATCACGGCTCTATCTCCAAAGAGAACACTCTTCCAAAACGTCTTATCAAATAAATTCAAATCCAGAAGAGCAGCAGTCGAGGAATCTTGACAAAGGGGGAAGCGCCACCTGTATTGGTAAAGCTACTTACGGCAAGTCGTTCTACCTGGATTTTTTGGCGCTCTATTCCACGAAAGCTTAAAAAGGATAACAAAGGATAGCACAAATCTTTTGATTCAGACAGACAACTACCGCCTTAAATGATAACACTTGATGATTGTGTGTGGAAAATGGTAGTTCATACCAGATGCTAGCACAGCAGAGACGAAGTATGAAATGAGATATTATTATTTCTTGGAATTCTTGAAGTAGCAGCTAACCATTTTGAGATGATCACATCTACTGAAGAAAACATGTCATATAATAGAAAAGGTTGTGGAGATTCAATACATCTTTTCATTCACCAACAAGATGTCAGTACAAGAAACAGGGGAGAATTGCAGACAACACTTCATTCAAAAGTCTAGGAAGAAGATGGCCTAAACGGAAAGAAGTCAGCAGATACAAGATTCGTTGGCCCTTCTGCTATTTGAGGAAAACTCTGCTCTAGCAACCAACTAAGTTGCATTCCGTTGAGTAGAGGCACAACAGGATAATACTCTACGCAATCTCGAACGCTGTCGTAGATGTACTTCGCCCAATCTACGTCGGCTCCATCGTCAATAGCCATCATAAGCTGCCATGTTTCTTTTGAGAAGAACGTGTCGTCACGGCACTCTCCCATCAACATATTGTTCGCCACACAATAGAGCACCCAATAAGGAGTGCGCAGATCGTAGGCAGAGATCGACAAGGAAAATTCCGATGAGGGAAGACGTCTCCATTTATGCCACGCTGACCACTCAGGGGCAATGTCCGTCACACGATGGCTGAAGACAGACCCAGGTCCTCTGAGAAGACCGAATCGACGAGAAAAGATGTCCGGTGACCAATAGATGAGTTTGCCGAGGAAGAAACCATAAATGCCATCTTCCTCCACAGAACAGCTCTCTATGAATTCTCGAAGAATGTCGCCTTGGAAACGCTTTGGAGTAGCAGTAACAAATTGGGTTAATCCACTACGATTTAACCTCGACATGATCATCTCTATCACTCTCGGAGTGTTCTCGTATAAAGAGTTCAAACCACCCTCATGAAGGATCTGGTTTCGGCGCAACTCAAGAGATTGACCTGGTGAATCCATCTCGTTTCTTGAAAATTTGTGTTTCAGAAAAGGGTTGTTGTGTCAACGAGAAAACTTACAACAGGGTATTTATAAAGGAAAGATCTTAACTCATCTCGCCAGAATTGATCAGATTCAACCTACCAGAGTTATTATTAATCTGTCACCCTACGAATAGACAGACGCCACGACAGATCGGTCAACATAATTCTTGGAATACGCAATCGACATCATCGTTTAATCTGCTAGAGATGAAAGCTCTGCTAGAGTTAAGGCATCTGCTAGTAAATACAATTTCTGCTAGAGATGAAAGCTCTGCTAGAGTTAAGGCATCTGCTAGTGAATGCAATCTCTGCTAGAAATGAAAAATCTGCTAGCGATAAAGCCTCTGCTAGCAAATGAGATCTATGCTAGAGTTGAAGTCTCTGCTAGAGACAATGCCTCTGCTAGCAAATAGGATCTCTGCTACTGAATTAAGGTCTATGCTAAAAATGGATTTTATGCTAGACTTAACATCCCTGCTAAAGGAAGGAAACTCTGCTACCAACCATCGCTCTGCTATGATCTTAGCAAAGTTATTAAGCAATTGATTAACAGGGCAACTATCAAGAAGATGATTGATATTGAATGCAGTCATATAAGTTTGTCAAGATCAAAACGACATTATCTTATATATATCATCAAAAGACAACTACAACAGGAGACTCAATCAAAGGGCGAGAACGGTACAAAAGGATAAAAGTCTATTCCTCGGAGATTCGAGGGCCCTATAGTGAGATCGCTAAATCTCTGTTCAAGCAGCCAACTCAGAGGCATCCCGTAGGGAAGGTGAAGTCGCGGGAACTGCTGAACACTTTGTCGGACCCTCTGGAAGACAAACAACGCCCAATCTACCTCTGCCCGGTCGTCAATCGCCATCATAGCTTTCCAAACTTCTCGGGAGAAAATCATGTCATCAGGATTCACTCCCACTACCATTCCACAAACAATCTCGAAGAGGACTTGGTAGCGAGGGAGCAGTCCATATGCTGAAGGGGTAGGCGAGAAGTCCAGATCAGCAGATCGCCTCCACCTCATCCAGGAAGACCATTCTGGGGCAATCTCATTACTGCGATACTCCAACACAGAATTTGGACCCCTCGGTAGGCCAAACTCTGAAGCAAAAGTATCAACAGTCCACCTCACCAAATGGTTTCTGAAAACACCTACAATGGAGTCTCCAACCGGCTGACTCTGTTGGAAGAAGAATTGTAGATGCTCTCTTTGAAAAGCATGAGGCGTCAAATAGATGAACCTAGCCAAACCACAAGCTTGGAGACTAGACATAACCCACTCTGCTATGTGGTAATCTGCTTCGTATTCCTCATATAGACCAGCATCACAGAGAATTCTATGTCGTGGAACATAGAGAGATTGATTCTGCTCCATATTTTCGTATTGATAAAATTTGTGAGAAGAAGAGCAAGAGTTACAAGAAGACGTAGCAACTACATCGCATGATTATGCTATTTATAGAGAGGGCATTGGTAACTGTTCGCTGCTGAAGCTGAAGAGTCGCTAAGAAGAGTGAGATAATTCATTTCTGCGAAGGTCAAATCGGAAGAAATTATGATCTTGCATAAAAAGCAATGCCGAGATTATGATGATGAAACCATGAAATACGTGGTAGCATCTGTTCACCTCTACCACAAACGGCTGCTGAAGTTTTCAAATCAGACGTGGGACGTTTGCGTTTCGCTTTGGTGAAACATTTAATGCATTCAGACGATGGCGACAAATGGGGCTATGCCACGTCATCCACAATCGAGCACCGAGAGACGTGATTCTACTCACGATCTGACTCTCAACCCCAACCGTCGATTGAAATTAAAGTGAATTCAATCTTCGCCGTTGATTTCTTCACATACTTCGAAATCCTCTACACCTTCATCAGATTTCGAATCCCTTCAATTTCTGCCTTCAGATATTCACTCACCCCCATTCCTGAAAAACCCTCTCAAAATCTTCCGAAACCTCCACTCAACCATGACCTCAAATCAAGATTCTCCCATCTCCTCACATCAAAATACAAATTCATCCGAGAATCTTGAGACTGATAGTCTCCAACCGGCATCATTTATCTACCCCTCAACCACTTGCTCGCCCCTGCATGTTCGACATGCACCAGAATTCACAGGTATTGAGAAGAAGGAAGATATTGATGAGTCCATCCCTTACTACACATTAGTAACCATGGCCAGACAGAAGAAGCTGTCCACGCATTCGGGAGAACGGCGACGAGTTGCCCAGATTATGAAGGACAGGATTCTGTACATGCCGCTCGCCAACAAACAATTTCCTAAATGGATTTTGGATCTTCTTGATTCCGAACTGATGGTAAAGTATCTCACTGCTGAACCTGATCAGTTTCATCCGCATATGGTTTCTGAATTTTATGCTAGGGCTGTTATGAGTGATGATCAGAAATCATTCAAAACATGTGTCTATGGAAATATCATAGAAGTGAGTGCTGATTTACTTGCTCGCACTTTTGGGCTTCGTAACTATGGAACCAAAATCTCTCAGTATAAGATAACTGATACAGCCGAAATAGAAAGAAGGTGGAACCTTTGGAAGAAGCCAGGAGAGAAGAGGCAAATATTTAAGGCTAACACCTCAATCAACACCCTGACAGAGGAATACAAACTCCTCGCAGAGATTGTAATCAAGATGCTCCAGTGTGATGCTGGATCATACGCGGAGCTCTCTGCTAAGAAATATGCCGTGATGATGGCATTAAACGACAATGTTAAAGGCAATTGGGCCGAATTCATTTTTGAACGTTGGGCAGAACATTCCAAGAAGAATGCTCACATGGAAGTAGATGGAACATTCTCATCGAATGTAAACTTTGGGCTGAAGATTAGTAAACTGTTGGAGATTCTGTTTACTAACAAAGGAGTAGATCGAGGAGTTGCACTTCTCTCTACCGACTACATTCCGGTAACACGTCGCAAACCCAAGCCAGTCAACGTCAGGAATCCTCGAAAGCTTAAAAGGAAGTCTAATGTGGATAAGGCTAAACCTACATCTCCAGAGGAACCAGATGACGCGAGCTTAGCAGTACCTAGACTCCAACATTCCATTCCAATATCAGAAGAAGAATTGGCGATGTTAAAGAAGACTGCCGACACAGATCAATGCTTCAGAAATCTCGAGGAGATTGAGATGTTAGGAAATCTCCCAGTTGATCAGATCAACGACATCATGATTTCGAAGGAAGCAGAACAGCCACCAACTACTATTGGAATATTGGCAGTTCCAATTCAATCCCTAAAAAGAGTTGCTACAAATCCTCCTGCAACTAAGGCAAAGAAGAAGACCAGAAGAAAGTTAGAACTTCTGACTGACAAGGAAGTAATGGAAAAAGCAGAAGCAGAACAGGCGAGTACTGCAGCTGCTGAAAGAATTAATACATCGGAAAAGCATTCTATAGAAAATACTACTGACGACATCACTGATCCAGATTACGTTCCTAAGTCTCTCAGGACTAGAGAAGAGCATAGTCAGGAATCAAGAAAAGCAAAAAGAAGGCGCATAGCCACTCTGAAGGAAATCGAAAAGAAAAATTACCAAAAATTCATCACTAATTTGACATTCGAAAGCAGAGACAGGAACTTCGAACGTGTCAAATCAGCTGCTGAAGAGTTCATGGCACAGAAGAAAGCTGCTGCAGAAGCTAGCAAAGAAGGCAGTGCTAGCGGAGGAGTAAGTGCTAGCATAGTTGATGAAGCTTCAGCAGAGCATATACATCATCCATTGGAAGAAAGCCATAATGCTGGAGAAAGTCGAATTCCAGCAGAAAATGAAGAGATAGCAGATACAGCAGAAGATGCTATCATAAGGGATACCACAGGAGATTCGAATGCTGATCCACCTCGTCTAGCAGAAGAAGCTGTGAAGAAAGGAAAAGGAAAGGCTGACATGGCAGAAGAATCAATTCCACATCTATCACCTGATCAGCAGATCAACATTGAAGAAGAGGAATTATCAGATACAGAATTCTCAAAATGGCTAGCATCTGGAGCCTTCAGTGAAACTCACTTCCCCAAGAAAAAGTCTTGTAGAAGAAATGCGGGAGAATCCAGTGGGATTCGAGTTGAAGTGTTAACAGGAGTGCCGATGCAGACACACCTTGAGGAACATCCGAAGGAAACACTCCTCGGTCATCAATCTGCTGAAGATCAACCAGGCGCTGAAACACATCAACCAGATGAAGATAACACTCACCTCTCGGAACCTGGATCCTCTTGCATCTCTGAATCTGATTCCGATGAAGAAGCTGAAGAAATCTACAATGCAAAGTTCTTGAGGAAAGAAACCACAGAATCAGAGGCTATTCTTCGTATACCCCTCCATGGGCTGCCAGGACGTCGCTATGGACTCCGAAGAATCAGTCAATGGTGTGCACCGGTTCATCCCGAAGAAGTACCTAACTGTGATCTAGGACCTATGGCTGAAAAAATAGAAAAATTTGTTGATTCTGAAACGGATAGAGCCATAGCAGATCTATTCCACAATGAGTTGGATGAGTCAATACCGGAAGGACGCCTATTAGCAGAAGAGTTCCGTCGATGGAAGAAGTTTGATTATATTATGTATCAACTCTGCTTCGAAGAGCGGATGATATGTATCGCAGCTAAAGGATTAAACTTCTGGAGATGTGAAGAACGTTGGTGTTTTGATTGGATTGATCAAGTTCCAGGGATGAAACAATTCTCGGATAAACAAGTGATATGCAGACTTCAAGCCATCCGAGAACATCGTTTCCTCTCGAAAACTGCTGGATTACCCAAGTCCACCTTCGTACCTGATGGATACTCGGATGCTAGAGTTGAATTGTCCAAACGACAGGCAAAAGCTGCTATTGCCTATGAGAAACGTCAGTTGGAATATGAATCGCAACAAGAGGAGCGTCGGCAAGCTCGACGAAAGGCACGAGCCACTGAACGTGCTGCTCCGAGACTCGAGTATCCGGATAAGATGTTAGTTAAGCTTCTGGACATTGATATTCAGAACATCATAGAGATTGATATTCAGAACATCATTGAAGAAGCTCAGAGAGCTGAAGCTCAGTTTATTCATGAGGTCGCACAAGTTGTAGAGGCAGCTCATCGGATATTACTCGAGGAATTACGCTATCAAGAGTATCTTGCTGCGAATATCAGTCATGCACAATCATCAAACATTCCAACGAGTCAGGAACTCGTCATGACTACTTCCTTCAATGCCTCTCCCATAACATCCGTGAAGATACCCCTTACATTGACTACCGATATAGCTGAAGCCTTCCACTCTTATTTGCAACAAGCCGTTGATGAAAGAATAGAAGCAGCAATCAACCATCTGAGAAGAGAAGTTGATGAGATACGGAGCGATGTATCTCATGTACGAACAGAGGTCGGTGAAAGCAAGTTAGCTATTTCTGAGAACAGGGCAGGTCTTGAAGTTGTTCGAAAAGACATAGCAGACACCAGGACTCACGCCGAAGAAACGGTTGTGGCCTATGGTACAAACCTTTTGGCTGCAATCAAAGAGGGGGAAGAAAGAAGAAAAGCTGACCGTGAAAGAAGAAAGAAAAACAAAGAGGAAGCAGCAACAAGGGAACAGGAAATGAAGAGGAAAGAAGAAAAAGCAAAGGAAGAATTGAAACAAAAGGAACTAGAAGCTAGACTTGAGCTACAAAGAAAGGAACATGAAGCCAAGATAGAACTGCAGAAAATTGAACATGAACTTCAATTACAAAAGATCGCAATGGAACAAGAGAAAATGGCCAAAGAATTGGAGCGTGAGGCTGCTGAAAGAGAAACAGGAGCAACTCTTATGGAAAACTTCATGAAGTTTACTATGGAGAAATTTGCGGACATTCAGAAGATCAAATCAGCAGACAATGAAAAAGAAAAGCCAGCGCCCGACTCATGAACGACAAGGTCAATTTCTTTTACTTTCTGAGTCCAATTTGTACTTAAACTTACAATAACATTTATAAAATTGGATCAGATTTTGACAAAATCTCTTTGTCCACTTCTGAATTTTACTGGTGTGCTCTAGTTGATCTACACTTCTGGTGTACTCAACGAACTTGCATGTGGACATGATGATTATGTTTTGATAGATGAATATAATTGATTGTTGAGTTAATGAATGCTAGAAATTCTAGCATATTGCTTTGTTGCAAAATTTTCTAATCGAGAAATGTTCCCCAGCAACTGTTGAGGGGGAATTTGACTATAATAATTTCGGTTGCTTGAACCTAGTTGGAAAAACTCTGTGATAGAATAGCATAGAATTGTAAAACACAGACATTCTTCCACTTATGGTCAGCAAATGATAGTAAGCTTTGATCGCACCAAAAAGGGGGAAATTGTTGGGAATTATCCCTAAAATCTCCCTTAGGACTTATTTGTAAAAGGTTTTGTTGAATCAAACCTTATTTAATTTGGTCGATCATTTGCTGAAATCTAGAGAGTCTAATACAACTTGTAAAGTCCTGTATAAGCTAAACATCGAGTTGTAATAGACTAGTGTGCCTTGAAGAATCCCTAGCAGACAAAGAAAAGATGGAGTCAGCATCCAATCCACAAACTGCTAGAAAAGCTAGCAAACAAAGAGCGCTAGCATTTGGTTGAAGGTTTGCTAGAATGCTGAGGAATCGGCATTCGAACTTTTCACCAATCAATGAAGAATCACATATAACACAAGTCAAAGGATCTCAAGGAATATACCTTTAGCAAAGTTGAAGCCAGACTGCGACTCTGACAAAAAGGACGCACAAGGGACGAGACTTTCCCTAAGTAGTGTGGGAAGTACATCTCTACTCAGAAAGGTGTTCTATCAAGTTAATCCATTCTTGGAGAAAGAAGCCGTTGTGTCTAACGGGTATGGAGATTCAAAGTTTTGAATCTCCAACTATAAAAGGCAGATTCAAGAACTGGATAGACAACTGCTTTTACAAATCTACAAGTGTTCTAATCACTTTACTCATTCACAAACGCTCAAGCTAAATATTCCCTTGACAAAGTGAACCTTAAAAGTAGTCAGTTGAGAGCCGTCTTAAAGTCTATCTGAAGGCTCCCAACAACCTGTAGTGTCGCTCATTGAAGTACTGACACTCCATTGAAGATATTCCTGATTGCATTCAAGGATATCTCAATCATTGGGATTCATTTCTTTCAGAAAAGAATCCAACAGTCACTCTTGGAAAGATTGTGACTCACACGGGCATTAGCCGCATACTTATTAAGTTCAGAGGCAAACTTTAAAAGCCTCATTAGCAAAGGACAAGTTTTACGAAGGTGTGCCCTTGACTTGCCCGGAGCTGTGTTCAGAGAAGTTCAGACTCACGGAGGATAGCTGTCAAGTAGCCAGGCCGAAAGCTCACTGCCTACTTAACTGGAAATGCGATTCCTTGTAATTTGTATACTTTTCTAGTGAAATTCTTAGCGATTCGGCTAAGGAGTGGACGTAGATCTATTTGATCGAACCACTATAAATCTTGTGTTTGTTTACTGTTTTATTAATTAACTGTTCAAAGCTTGATTTAAAACCTAGCAACGGAGTTGCTAGAGTATATCTGTAAGCAAACTTAAGTAACAACTTGAGCTAAGAAACATTTTGTTAATAACATTAAGTGCAAGAATCTTTAATCTATTCCTCTGCATTTCGTGTTAAGTTTTCAACACGACGACTCTGATATTTCGGGACCAACAAAAGGTAAATACAACACAATTACAACCTAAAACGGGTTAGAAACACTCAAAGGAACATAAAAGTCACCAATAAAACACTAAAATAATAACTCCTAAAGGGAGTTATCACCTGCAATTGGTTTTGGATCAACAAATATTTCTTTTTTGCAGCATAGAGCTATTTTAGCACCTACAAATGATGTGGTTTAGAGAGTTAATCAGTATATGTTATCATTGAATAACTATATTAGCAAAGTATACTTAAGTTTGGATTCCTTGTGTCGAATAAAAGTATATCTGACATTCTTAATGAGGTGCACACTCCAGAATTCTTAAATTTATGCAATGGTACTCGATTGATTTTGACACAACTTGGTAATCATGTAATTGAGGCCAAGGTTTTAAGTTGAAAGAATATTGGTAATAAGGTATTCATCCTCAAGATGACTATTATTTCATCTGATCCTTGAATTTCATTCAAATTTCAGCGAAAAAAAATTCTAATACAAGTGTCATATGTTATGACAATAAATAAGAGCCAGAGATAGTCACTTTCACATGTATAAATTTTACTCAGCAAACCAATATTTGCCCATGAATAGTTGTATGTAGATGTGTCTAAGGTCACAAGTCGGGCTGGATTAAAGATCTTAGTTTAAGACAAAGAGAACAACAGTTTGTCGAAAACTTCAAATATTATGTACAAGTTTTTCAGAATTTGAAATAAAATTTAATATTTGATATGTAAAAGATCAGTTTTCATAACATTATATCATTTCATTAGTTACTTTTATATGTTCTAAATTTCAATTATCATAAATATATGATATACATATAATATAAATTCATTAAATAAACCGCACATCGCGCGGGTAGCAATTTAGTTTTCCTTAAAAAACAGTATTCCCAAATGTTTATTTGTGTCGTTCCAATATATAGTTTAATTTATCCTTCGTCAAAGCAAATAATTTGATATTCTAATGAAGAAGAGTGGAATACGCAAGAATCATAAATATTAGGACATTCATTAAAAAGCAAAAATTTGTTATATTGTTTTGTGATGCACTTTATTAGGGTGATTATATATGTGTCACTAAAATTAAAAGTGTGGATACAAAATATTAAAAAAATCTAAATGTAGACACAAATAATCATTTTTGGTACTGATAAACCCGAACTGTACTGAGTTTGCTGAAGTGAGATTTATTTATTCATGAGTCACTAAAATTAAAACTGTGGACACAAAATATCAAAAAATCATAAATGTGGACACAAATAATCACCTCAGGAATGTTAAACACCACCTTTAATGTGTTTGATGAGGTGGAGTGCAAAAAATAAGGGGGCGTTTGGTTTAACAGTTCAGAATCATTATGAGTATGAGTTTGATAGTAAAAAGAATGAGTACGAATTTAGTCATTTCAATAAAGTTGTTTGGTTTATGAGTTGCGTTTAGGAATCATTACTAATTTTCATGTTTAATTTATGGGTTAGGTTTAGGAATCATTTCTATTTTTCATGTTTGATTTTTCAAGTCTATGGGTATAAAATAAATTAATAATTATTATTTTATCATTTATTTAATAATTATAAACTTACCAAAATAAAAATATATAAAAATAATAAAATAAAATAAACAATAAATTTAAAACTTTATATCACTAAATATTAAATAAATTAAAGAATAATAATAATAATAATATGAAAAAAATTAACTTAAAAATATAATAATAATAATAACAAAATTATAGTTGTAATTTCCTCTTATCAAAATATTCTCAAATCAAACAAAATTGAACAAAAATAAAAAAAATATCTTACGATCTCCAAAAATTAAAGATAAACAAAATAAACTTTCCAATCTTTGAAATGACACGTCTTTACATTTAATACATTACACAATACCATATCAAACATAACACTTTTTATAAACATAAGCAACATATCAACATATTTATATTTACATGAACCTCTATACAAAACATCAACAAAACATGAACCAGTTGCTTAGAAAGCAGTCTACAAAATATCAACATTTCTACACATCGAAAAAAATATTAGTCACCAAAGTCATATGTCTATACCAAAAGACTAACAAGTTTGCTACTTGTCTCAATCAAACCAACTATTTAATTACCAGAGGAAGGAACAAACAAGCTGAGTACATAGTGCATTCACATCTAGGATGGTAGATTCAAAAACACATCAATTTTATCTTTGTCAGCAGTGAATATATTAGCTACCTTGAAAACATCTACACTAGGAAGGTTCAGATTCATAAGCTTATCAATGACATCTTTCATTCTTTGTGAGGCAGCTTTTTCACGTATATTTTCCTCTGCCATTGCATTTGCAATTGTTCCAAATTACGGGTAAAACCCTCCACAAAAGTACGAAAACTAGCATTTATTTATGCTAACTGCCCCCCAACATCTAAGCTTGTTATTGGCATTTTTCTTTTTGCAACCCTATCTTCAGATGTTGTTGTAGGTCTTTTGTTTTTAGTAGCCATATTTTTTGCAGTTGGAGTTGATTGTGATTCAGAGAAGGCATCATTATTTTCGTTCGAATGAAAAATTGTAGAAGTCTCCTAGAGTAACACCTCCACTTTCATTTTTTTGCTCAACCTCCATTGTTCGAACTGCATAGCCAAATCCCTGAATTGCTGCACCAATGGCCCTATCTTTTCCATAAACCATTTCAAGTTTATTCAAATATGAAAATTTGAAACTCCACATTCCTTTAACCTCCTTGTGATTCTACAGAATAGGAAAGATTTCTACATTTGTTAAGCTTCCAAATAATGGATTAAAGTTACATTATATATACTTTACATAACATATCAGAATAACTAAAAGTGGATAATTTGTTAAAGTAGTATACTTACCTTATAGTAACTATCAAACCATTGTCTCTCGCAAGCTATCTTCTGCTCCACATCATTCCATTGACAACCACTCTCCCTTAGCATATCATTGATAACATGAAATTTGGTCCTCAACCATTTGATTTTTGACTCAAAATTCAATACGACAGTACATAATTGATAGAAATGAGAGAGAGAGGGGCGACAGATAATCAAGAAGGGAGAAAGTGATCGATTTATCCGGTCTTCTAATTCAACTCGGTAGCGTATCCTCATCAGATTTCTGAAGAATAAGAGAAAAAATCAGAAGATCAAATTTGTTGGAGCACAATAGCATGTTCAAGATCCCTACATCGTGAATCCATCACAATCGCCATCTCCGATCCAGATCTAGAGATCAGAAGCTAGAGTTCAGGTATTCCGTAAATCCATCCTCCGCATTTAATATTATGAGCATGCATAGGGTTTGTTTGTTTATTCAATCTGATTTATTTTTTATCCCTAAGATCGATCCAAACGGTTGAAATAATAAAAGATAATTCACGTTGTCTGTTGTAGACTCAGTTCCTACATAAGCTTGCACTTATCTAAACTGATGGTTGTGTCAGTTTGGTTTGTCAAATTTTTAGTTCATGTACTTAGGTTCAAGTATGCTTAGTGTCAGTTTTCAGTACATACTACAACACTTGAGTGTTGAGTTTTAAAGACAAGTAAGCTAACAAAAAGCATGAATGTAATAAATGACAAATGGATTATAGTGGTTCGGACAAAAAAAGTCATACGTCCACTCTTCAGACATAAGTCTAGAAATCCACTAAGTGTTGGATTATACAAGGTGCTCCTACGATCTATCGCTTGCTGAAGAATGCCTTGTCCTTCAGTCCATAAGCTCACTCGCCTGGTCTTTTGTTCGTCCTTCACTTCGTAGCTCCATGGAGTGTGGGCACACCACGCAGCCTCCTCGTCGCGGAATGGGGTGTTTAAAGTTTCCCCAAAACTATCAACATAGCGACAATAAGACTGTAAGAGACAGAGTACTAGGCTAACTTGATTGTTGTAATCTTTCTTGGAGAGAAAGATTACCAAGAGATAACACAAGAACTCGGAGGTTCTGAGTCTTGTGTTCATTAAAGTGACACATGGAAAGCTTTAACAACCTCTAACTTTTACTTGAGAATTTGGCAGATTTTTAGCAAGTTCGCAAGTTTTATTTCAGGTTAGGTTCAGGTAACCTTCTTCTGTTGAAATCTCCGGTATTTATAGCCGAAGTTTGAAGATTTGATTTAACTATCCGTTAGAGACATATTGGATATTGTCCACTCGGAAGTCTCTGTTGACTGCTGCTATCGGCGGGTAGGTGGTGCTTTTTCCAGATATTCTGCACCTATTTCATTTTTTCTGACGATGATAGTCGTGTCAGAACAACAGTCTGTCAGTCTGAGGAATCATGGATTGACTGTCCTAGGTATCAAGACTGGAGTCTTGTGCTTGCAGACTTTAAGGAATCTTCAATCCTTAAAGTCTATACTTGTCAGTACGTTCCTCAGGTGATTCTCTTTGTATCTGTGTGCTAGGACTGGGACTTTAGAAATCCATGTCGTGTCGTCATACTTGCAAGTCAATGTTGATGATGTCATCCATCAGTATATACTTAGTCCCTATACTGGTAAGTTTGAGGTACTGATTAGACCATACTTGCTAGTCTCATACTTGGTGAATCCAAAACTTATCAGTCCAGACTCATGTATTCCAGACTTGTAAGTTCGGTTCAAACCTTAGTCTATTGAGTCTCGCGCATCCCAAATTGATTTGTCAGTCTGGTCTTCAGATTAGCTCCAGCTTACAACTCGATCAAAGCCTATACATGACATTGCATTTTTAGACCATACTAAACTAATCTAGAGACAAATTAAGATAACTTTTACATACTTTGACCTACCAAAATAATATAAAATATGAAAATTTCTAACAATTTTTTTAACATTTATAAAATAAAATTAACATCTGAAATTACTATACTACCTTATAGCCCTAGTTTAAAATACAGACAAATATAAAAAATATTTTCCATATCTCAATTTATTAATTTATTTTCCTTTTTTATGTCCCATTTTAAAATAGAAAGTTGAAAGTTCATTCACTCACAAATAAATTATTAAATTATTGTTTTCTCAATATTCTTAGTTCTTATATAAAAAAGACATAGGATAAATTCACAAATAAATTATTAAATCATTCTTTTCTCTATATCCTTAATTCTTATGTCAAAAAGACTTTGGATAAATAAACACGGAGGGAGAATATATTTTTATTAACATATCCAACAAATAATCGCTTCTGGGTTTGGTGCACAACAACTCATTTGAAATCATTAAAATTTTACATATAGCTTCACCTAAGACCATCTCCATCCCTACTGCATACCCAAACCCATACTCAAATTTTGAGTTTTTTTTGCTCCAACCCTACACCAAACAAGAACCCATTTTGAGTTTTTTCTCCCCTCTCTCCTCCCAGGACTGCAAATATGCAGTTACACTGTACATACTGCATTTTTCTTATTTATTTGTATTTTAGTCATTTGACTAATGGTATTTATTTTTTTCTTTTTAATTTGTATTGTGTGCTGCAACTATTTGTACAAATTTACTTCATGTTTTGTTGTCATTTGTTTTTTGTTTTTTTTAATTTTATTCAAACTCAAAATTTTTCTAATTTTTTATTTTTTAATAAATATTGAAATAATAATCACACAATAAAAAAAGTAGAATGCAGTAATTGAACACATACTGCAATTTTTTTTAAATTTTCATTCTAGTCCTTTTACTTGTTAATTTTTATTTTCTAGATTTTTATTTTCTTGTTCTTTTAAATTTTTCATTTTGTTGTTCTTTTAAAATTTGCATTTTCTAGTTTTCAAATTTTCATTTTGTTTGTTGTTTATTATATTTTGTCCAAAAAAAATATTCTTTCAATTTTTTCCTTGTGTCTTTTAAGTTGATTTATAATTTTTATTTTTAAATAAATGTTAAAATAATTTTCTTTTTTAATTAATTAGAGATTAAATTTATAATTATATATTAATAATATTTATATTCATTAATGATTAATCATATTATAATAACTTATTTCATTGAATTTAATAAAGGGATTGAATTGTAAATTTGATAAATATATTGGTAGTATTTGAAAAGTTTAAAAAGTTGAAAAAAGAAAAAATATGCTGAGAATATTCTTTTGGGTTTGAATTTGGTGTTTTGGGATGGAGATAAATTAATGTTTGATTTGATATTTACTGCATTTTGGATTTGAGTTTGGTGTTTCGGGTTGGAGATGGCCTAAATCGATACTACAATTGATGCAGAATAATTATTAATGGGAAAAGCAATTTTGGAGGAATGAACACCACTCCGGAAAAAAATTAGAAATAGTCAAAAGATCAAAATAATTACACATCAAAATAAGGAAAATCAAATTTATTACTGTTCATCAATCATTTCCAACAGTAAGATTCAACACAAGGAACTACTCTTTTGATTTTTTAAGTAGGAAAACTTGGGGCAGAGCCGCAGAAGAATCAAATAAAGTTGAACCCACTCAGATGAGAAGAAGCCATCGGAAATACTTATAATTCTCATAATTCAACCTCATAACTGCTTTCGGCATGAAGGCCAGGCCCGGATCTTTGTTGGAGCCCCCTAACCCAATTTTTTTTTCATTTTCATTTTTTTAGTATCATAATTCAATTTTTTTTTCATTTTCATTTTTGTAGTATCATAATTCAATTTTTTATGATATAGTACCTTTGTATAAAAGAAAAAATATGATATATAAAAATTGAAATTAAGGTAAAGACAAAAAAATATATATATATTCTAATCTCCTTGGGAATTTTTTTTGGATTCGCCGGGGGAAGGCATTGTGTTATTCACCATCAGGTCCACTGAGGTACGTCAATTTTTTTTAGAGTATAAGAATATTCTTAAATAATAATTTAATTATTTTTAAATAAGAGGATTATATTGATAAAAATTATGGCGTTTTAGAATTATTATGGCTTCTAAATGCACCCCAAAATAAGACAAAAGTGTATATAATAAACAATCCAAAATAATATAATATAAAATCCCACATTTCTAACAAACAAACAAAATTAGAAAATAATTTTCACTCTTTTGGTGTACAAAACCGAATGTTTCAAACATTCCATATGAGTCCGTTGCATCAAACACACTTTCAATTTCGTGAGACTCGACATGATTTTGTTGAATCGACAACTTATAACTTTATGGAGTGATTTTTTTTTTTTGAAAAAATATATATGCATCATGCAATGGAAATTAAATAAAGATTTGAAATTTGAGAACTGAATCATGGCATTTGGACAAACTTATTCAGCTATTTCATATATTGTATTGTGATTAGGGTAGCTAATAATCTCATAAGATAGATGATTGAGGTTGAGAAAGAGAGAGATCGAAATAGAGAGTAGTGATAATATGTATTTTTCCATAATTAGGGATATCACACTCAACCTATTATAATAATCCTATACATCTCACCCAAATTCTCCACAAAATCTCGAACCCTCACGCCGATCAGAATCTAACGGTAGTCGGTCCCCAGCAGCTGAGATCCATCACTTTCTTCACACGCATCTCTCTCCTAAGGATCCTCTCCGCCTCCGTCTCCGCCCCCTCCCCTATCATCCTCATCTTCCTTCCAGCCGACGAGCCAGAACCCCCCGCCGCCGCCGGCGAAAGTACATGCGAGTGATAGTAGGATTGAACTCTGGTCTTGGCGCGCTGCTCAATGGATCTGAACACAAAATTCCATCTGCAAACCCCTAACTGATCCTTCAACGCCTCCACGGCGCCGATGCTCGCCGCCACAACCCAGCCACCTCTCGTTGCTGCGCTCATTATTATCACTTCTCTTTTTTTCCTCAGTTAATCAATAGGATTTAATGGCGATTGAAAATGAGAATTGTGTGGAAACTGTAAAATGTGGGGTGCATTTTATATAGGGGGGCGATATTATTAGTCGTTGCCGAAAAGGGGAATTAATGAAAACAAGCAGCGGATTAATCTAAAGCATAGGGTTTGGGAAGCAGCCAATGTTTTATTTTTTGTAGAAAAGAGAAAACCAGCCGTTTGGGTCGCTTTCTGTGTATTCTGCCCACGGTTTTTGGACTAGTTTTCTACCACAAGTTTGGAAGCTGTTAGTTTATTTTTTAATTTTACAATCAACTCCAATTTAAGTTTAACTCATCCAATTTTGGCCCTCCAATTCAATTAAATTCAATTTACATCTTTTTCTCAATTACTCCTCTAGTTTTATTTAAATACTCCATTTCAATTATATGGTCATGTTTGTCTGTTAAAGAATATTTAAGAAAATAATATATTAAAAAATTCTAATATTTATCCCTTTTTTATTATATTATATTTAATATTTTATTTTCTAATATTATTCAAGAATATATTTATAAATTACTTGAAAAAAATAATATAAAATATATAAATTGGTCTATATAATTAAAATATCTTAAAATAATAGCTCAAATTAAATAATTAGAACTGAGGAAGTATCATTTATGAAATGGGCGCGCAGTTGTTCTTGTGCAAAAGGAGGATTTTTCGTATGGAGATTTTTTTTTGTAAAAATTCGTAGATATTTTTGGTTTAGGTATTGAATGTTTGTGGAAATAAATGTTCAAATTTATTTGTTTGTAATTATTAGATTATAGTCATACAATATTATTATGTGGTTTTGTATTTCGTACTAGGTAGCAGGTGGCACGCATTATCTACGTGTTGAAGCTACAGTTCTGGAAGATTAATTGGATGCCACCCATACATGATACATCTGGGCATAAAGGGCTTTTCAATTTTAGAGTATTTTTGGGATTTCTAATTAACAACTGCACTCCTAAAATTGTTTCAGCATTTTATTAGTATAACAAAGATTAATGTCAAGTTGTGTGCATTAATTAATTGGAGAGTTTTACCTTAATATTTAATATTTTATTCTAATTAATATCCCAATATTTTATAAATTAGAAAAATTTACCCATCTTTTTTATATTGTAGAAATTTATCATGATAACTTACTTTTATGAGTTAAAAACACCTTAGGTGATAGGTGAGATTAAAAATAGGATGAATCATATATTACAAAAACATGAATTAATATTATAAATTAATCAATTTTAATTATAGTTGCAAAAATAGTTAAGGGATGGGGTAGGGCCGGTCTAATATCTAGATGATAATTATTCAATAAATTAATTTTTTATATTTAATATTTATAATATATTTATTAATAATTGAAAACTGACTTTTACGGAGTATAATACTTGCGGTTGTCATTGTATAGTATTGTGTGCATCGTCAGGCTCTTTTCTTTAGAGTATTAAAGACGAGACTGGCGACAAATGTTTATACTTTTCTCATTTTATACCCTCCTCATTTGACGTACCATATTTATTGATAAAATCACTTTTTTTTTTATTTCTCTTCCATATAAGTATAAAAAACAGAATCGTTCATTTTTTTTAATTTTTATTTCCCTTTGATTGATATTCATTTCTTTAGTTACGGTGTTGATTAAGTGCAAAATCTTCCTAGGCTCAACCACAAAATAAAGGAAATGTTGTTTTTGATTTGTGGGCTTTTGCTACGAGGATATGATGCCATGGCTGAAACTTAAATGAATAAATAGAGGGACATGAAAGAAATATGCAACTTAATTTGACTCTGAAGAATTTCTGGAAATCGAAGGAAAATTTTATTTCTCATCATCTCTCAAAGTACAAGTATAAACCGACAAAAAGAGTAAAGCACAGCCGTTAATCTACACATACAAACCAACGGCTGAGATCAAACTTTAAATAGAAAACAAACTATAATAAGAAACTCAACACCACTCAAGATGGAGCCGGTCAAAGAGGTGGTGACCCAAAAATATTGGGCACCATTTTTATAGTATTTTAGTATTAATATATTATTAAATTATTTTGTATTGAATTTATAAAATTATATTATTCCCAAATGAATTAATCAATCTTTAATTCAATAAAAATAAAATAGTATATGACTTAAATTTATATTTTGTCTTATATAGGTTTAAAATTTAAATAAAATAAATGATAATATATCAAATTACTTTTCTTCACAATATTATATTAGTTATTTTATAATTAAAAATATGATTAGTCGATTTAAAAGAATTTTAAAAAAATGTTCTTGAATTTAATAAATGATCAAATAGATTGTTAGTTATTCTTTAACAAATAGATTGTGAAATTCTTAGTGGTGAGTTTGGTTAAAAGATAAAACAGGATATATGTAGATGATAGTTATGCATTTTGTTTGTTTATTTTATTTAAGATTTTTTTATTGATGAATATAATCAAAACTCGCATGATTTTAAAGTAAAATTACATGGATTTCCTGCGATTTATAGTTTTTGAACAACTTTTGATCAAAAATGACACAAGCCATATTTTATACTTATATTATATTTTATTAAATTTTTTTATTTATAATGATAATAGGTCCCTAGGGCACCATCTATATTCGTTGCACAGGGCCCCCGAAATCACAGGGCCGGCCCTGGAGCCGGTGAATATTAACGAGCCCCATCTTGGCAAGAGGAAATCGAGACTGAGGACCAGCAAGACTTTAAGCAAATAGGTCGGCAATATGAAGAACCGTTGAAATATGCAACAGAATAAATTACCCAACTTTGCATTGATCTTGAAATATCTAAGTGCTTTGTTCTTTCATGATACGCCCGGTTCTTGGTAATTTGTATGGCATAAGAGTTATCACAATGAAAAGGAATGGGACAGTGAAGAGCAATATGAAGATCCTGAAGCAAATATGACAGCCACTACAGCTCTATAACTGTCGAGCTAATGGAACGGTATTCAATCTTCGTTGTAAATAAGGACACCGTAGCTTACTTCTTGTTGGGGATAAACACAAATGTGGATATAAACCAAGACAATCAAAGCAACAATCTTTTGTGCAAAATGAGATTAACCAATCAAGCCAAATCACCAATGCAAGGAAATAACCACAAAGCAGTAAAGAGGACACCGATATTTTTAACGTGGAAAACCCTCCATGATGAAGGTAAAAACCATGGGCTAGAAGCCACCTCAACAAACCTCCACTATATCAATAATAATGGGTACACAAATATTCTCCCTAGCAATCCACACTAGAGGTTAACCAATAACATCAACAAAACCTCAAGACATCACCTATCTTGGCTAGCAATAAAACCCTCATCAATCAATTGATGGATTCACAATAAAACTCTCTAGATCACAATCTAGGTTTTACCAAATAAAATAGAGATTAGAGGCTATGAGAAAGGTATCACCAAATTGGAGAAGCAAGGTTGTGAAGATGAAGATCCAACACCTCTTCTTCTCTCTTCCTTCTTCGATTTTTTTTCTTGTCGTTCTCACTCTCTGTTTTTCTCTATTCTTTTTCACGAAGGGCAGCAGCCTTCTCTCTGTTTTTTTTTTCTCTGAAGTGGCGCAACTACATAATTACACACACCACACATATTGTGTAATTTGAAATGGTCAAAGCCCTATTGGGCTTAATTTAATTCAAGGCCCATTAAATGATAATGACCTAACAATTCTCCCCCGTTATTTCATTTTGTGGGCTCGAGCAAGCCCGCTCCTCGCATACAAGCCTCAAACTTCTCCTTGGTTAAAGACTTGGTAAACATATCTGATGTATTCTCACTTGTGTGGATCTTCTCTAAACTCAACTTCTTCTTCTCAAGCTCGTCACGAATTCAATGATATCTGACATCAATATGCTTGAATCTCGAATGGAATGTTGAATTCTTAGAGAGATAAATAGCACTTTGACTGTCGCTATAGACAATCAGTTTCTCCTGCTCAAGACCAAGTTCTTCCAAGAACTTCTTCATCCACAGAGCTTCTTTGCAACCTTCTGTGATGGCTATATAC
The DNA here is from genome assembly GCA_026898455.1 of Plectranthus barbatus. Lineage (NCBI taxonomy): Eukaryota > Viridiplantae > Streptophyta > Magnoliopsida > Lamiales > Lamiaceae > Plectranthus > Plectranthus barbatus. The sequence goes on from JAPKLW010003747.1 coordinate 31,368, forward strand.
TCAGCTTTGGTATTAGACAGAGCAACACACTTTTGCAACTTGGACTGTCAAGAGACAACTCCCCCAGCAAAAGTTATCAAGAATCCCGAAGTGGACTTCCTGTAGTCGACATCACCTGCCATATCTGAATCTGTCTATCCAACCAGATTCGATTCACCAGTACCAAAATATAAACATACCTTAGAAGTGCCTCTGAGGTATCTGAGAATCCATTTAACTACGGCCCAATGCTCCTTTCCAGGATTAAAGAGAAAACGGCTCACCACTCCAATTGCATAAGTTATGTCTAGCCTCATGCAAACCATGGCATACATCAGACTGCCTACTGCTGAGGCATATAGAACTTTGCTCATCTCTTCCTTATCCTTCTCGCTCGTAGGACACTGTTTAACATAAAGTTTGAAGTGACCTGCAAGTGGAGTAGATACAACCTTAGCCTGCTCATGTTGAACCTCTCAAGTACGGCTTCAACATAGCGCTCATGAGATAGCCAAAGTTTCCCATTCTTCCTGTCACGGGTTATCTTCATGCCAAGAATCTATTTCGTAGGGCCCAAGTCTTTCATTGCAAAAGACTTGCCTAAATCTCGCTTTAACTTCTCAATCCTGCTAGCATCATGACCAACAATCAACATGTCATCCACATATAACAACAGAATAATATAATCATCATCAGAATATCTCTTCACAAACACACAGTGATCAGAAGATGTTCTGGTATACCCTTGACCCATCATAAATGAGTCGAACTTCTTGTACCACTGCCTTGGAGCTTGCTTCAACCCATACAAGCTCTTCTTCAGCTTACAAACTAGGCTCTTTTTCCCTTTGAGTCTTTGACTTCAAAGCCTTTGGGCTGCTCCATGTAGATCTCCTCATCTAAATCCCCATGAAGGAATACAATCTTGACATCATGCTGCTCTATCTCCAAATTCAAGCGAGCTGCCAAACCAAGAACAACTCTAATGGAGCTCATCTTCACAACTGGAGAGAAGATCTCATCAAAATTAACACCTTTCTTCTGATTGAATCCTTTCACAACCAACCTTGCTTTGTACCTTGGTTGTGAGCTATTTTCAGAAGACTTCAATGTGTAAACCCACCTATTCTTCAGTGCTTTCTTGCCATTAGGTAGCTTTACCAACTCATAAGTGCGGTTCTCATGCATGCAAGGATCACATCTCATCTTGCATGGCTTTCAACCACTCATCCTTTGCTTCATGATCAATAGCTTTTTGATAGCTTTCAGACTCTCCATTTGTGAGCATCACATACTCACTTGCATTGTATCTCTTTGAAGGTTGACGCTCTCGAGCGGATCTCCTCATTATTGTCTTAACTGGTGGTGGTGGTCGTTCTTTTCCAACTGGCTCAACATCATCAACTAGAGGTTGCTCATCAACACCATTACCACCCTCTTGTTGCATGTCTCCCCCGTGATCATGACCTACTAGCAGCCAAACACTCTCAAATAGTCATAGGACACATCTTTCCCACTCTAAACTCTGTTAGGAACATCACCATCTAGAGCATTAGCTGGAGAAAGGTTGATCAAGTCAACTGCAGTACGCATAGCCTCCCCCCAAAAGCTCTTGGGAAGCTTAGCATGTGAAAGCATACATCTGATCCTTTCTTCAATTGTCCTGTTCATTCTCTCAGCAACACCATTCAACTACGGTGTCTTGGTTGGAGTCTTCTCAAGCCTGATCCCATGAGCTCTACAATAGCGCTCAAATGGCCCTCTGTACTCACCACCATTATCTGCTCTAACTGCCTTCAGCTTCTTTCTTGTTTCTCTTTCAACTCTGACATGAAACTCCTTGAAGACATCAAAAACTTGATCTTTGGTTTTTAGAGTTGTGGTCCAAACTTTTCTTGAGTGGTCATCAATAAAGGTTACAAAATAGACAACACCTCCAAGAGTTTTACCTCGCATAAAACAAACATCAGTGTGAATCAAATCAAGAATATTTGATTTCCTATGTGGAGGATAAGTATGAAACGCAACTCTATATGTCTTTCCAGCAATACAATCTAGACAAGTTTTCAGAGGTGTACCTTGCAAACTTGGAAGGAGTTGCTTCCGGGCGAGGATCTACAGGCTCTTCTCACTCACATGGCCAAGTCTCTTGTGCCAAAGATCAATGCTGACAACTTTCTGAATCACATTTGTCTCTCCCTTACACAAATTTGCTTGTGTGACATAGAGTGTATTCATCTTCTTTCCTTTTGCAACAACAGAAGCAGAAGTTGTTAGTTTTTCAACCTCCCCCTTGAGCTTCTGAACCTCTTTCTTCAATGTGTCCTCCTCCTTTGCCTCGATAGCTCGGATTTGTGGCCTCCTTGGATTCCCCCATTGTTGATCATGTAGGGACATCTTTTTGAACAACTTCAGAGCCTTTTCTGGTGACTTGCTCATCAATGAACCTCCAGTTGCATAGGCCACCGACTTCTGGCTTTCCTCCGTCAATCCTCTATAGAAGATATGAGCCTGCTCCTCAGTATCAACTCCATGGCCTGGGCAGCTCCTCAACAACTCATTCCACCTTCTCCAAACTTCGAACATAGACTCATCCATTCTCTGGTGGAACTGCAAGATCTCCATCTTTTTCTGAATAATCACTGACGGTGGGAAGAATGCGCCGAGGAACTCTGTTCGGAGATCAGCCCATGTCTGAATGTTGGTGCAGTCCAAAGCGGTGAACCACGTTCGCGCCTGATCCCTAAGTGAGAAGGGGAACAGACGAAGCCGGATCACATCCTGAGAGACTCCATTCTGCTTGATGGTATCACACACCTCCACGAACATCCTGAGGTGGGTGTACGGATCCTCCACTGCTCGGCCCCCAAATTGGTTCTGCTGAACCGTCTGAATCAAGCCGGTCTTGAGTTCAAAGTTATTGGCAGCGATGCCAATAACAAATCCCTCATTCCCGGGCTGTGGTCTGTACTTCTTGGCCATAGCATTGGGGTCCTCATCGTCGGAATCCTCCCTCTGGGCTCTCTCTCTCTCTCTTCTTTCGGCCTCGCGCCTTTCTGCTTCCCTTTCTGCCATGAGCTGCTTGATGATGTCCTTCATCTGAGTGACTTCTTGGACAAGTAATGTGGCACTCTCTTGAGTGATGAGCTGTGTGTCGGGATCCTCCAAAGGTGGCATATCATCCATGACTGTGCTTGTGCTTTGTTTTTCCTTGCTTTTTCTCTTCCGGACAGTAGCCTCGATTTCTGGATCAAAAATCTCGAGTGGCTTGCCTTGGGCCCTTGTGTTCATAAACCTGCAACCAAAACAGCAAAAACTTGAAAATCAAAAGCAGTGTCGATCGACAGAAGGCCTGTCGATCGACACAAAGGTTCCTGCTTCTGTTTCGGTCGACAGGAAGTCTGTCGGTCGAAACAGAGGCCGAAAACTGGAAAAAAAACTGAACAGGGAAAACACGAAAATCAAACACCAAAAACCAAAATCAACAAACCAAAAACGAAATTAAAATAAAATTACAGCCTCAATCCATCAGAACTAAAAATAAACTAATATTTAGATTAATCTGACAATTCCCCGGCAACGGCGCCAATTTGATAACTGCAATAAAGCGGTTAAGCAAATAATATTTTTACACCCAAGGGTGGTCGATCCCACAGGGAATGTGCAACGAGAAATCCAAAGTACTCGCCATGATTCTTAGGACATAGATGTTTGAGGAAATTGGAAAAGGTTTTTGTTTTGGAAATTAAAGATAACAATTGCAAGAAATTAAAGGGTTTTGAAAACAATTAAAGGAAAGCACAGATCCTCGGGCAGATAATCTAATCATCAACATGCAAATATCAATCAACTCAACAATGGGGAAAACATAGATTTTTATGGATTAAATTCCTTGGTCAGGCAATTAAATCCTAGATTATTAATTAGTGACTATCTCCTCTCGGTCTCAAGAACACCAAATTAATTAATCTCAATAATTATCTAATTAATTCCTATGCAAGTTTCTTCCTTTTGAGACAGAAAACAAACACAATTAATTCTCTCTTCCTGTTAACAATTTTCATCTCTCGATCCATCAATTATTAACTATAAACCTAGATCTCAATTCACCTCTCGGTCCTTCTTTTAATCTAGATTATAAAATTAAATCAGAGAATTAATCCATGCTATATGAGTTGATATCAATTAGACATGCATCAGAAAAGAAATCATAACCCTAGAACCTGTTTAGGGTTCTAGCCACAAATCATGACTAGAAAATAAAGAAACATATTATTAATGAACTTACAAATAAAATAGGAACCTTCAATGTCTTGAAAAACTCCAATGTATTCAGCAATAACAGAGAAAGGAAGATGTAATTTCGTGCCTAAGAGTTCATATTTATAGAGGGGGAAAAAGATCTAATTTGAGTATTGTGTCAAAATAGCAAAAGCTGCCAAAACAGGCCCAAAATAGCTTTTTCGGGCTTCTGTGTCGCTCGACAGAGGGAATTTCGATCGACAGGAATCCTGTCGGTCGACAGAAATCCTGTCTCTCGACACGGATGCATCTGTCTGCGCAGTCTCACGGTTTTGGCCATAACTTCCTCTCCCGAACTCCGATTGACCCGATTCCAGTTGCATTGGAAAGCTAATTCAAAGATCTTTCCATCCATGTGCTCCATTAGCTCAGATTCCATCTGTGGAAGAAGTCGTGACTGTTCCTTTGAACATCATCTGCTTTCGGTACGGGTTTTCAATGAATTTGGCCTAAAACCTGCAAAATTCACCCATCAAAGGCATAACACCCTCTAAAGTAGACTCATGCACAGAAATAAGTAAAAACATAACATAAAACACTTGAAACAATGGAGAAAAATATAGATAAGTGAGTATAATTATGAGCTTATCAAACCCCCCAAACTTGAATATTAGATTGTCCTCAATCGAAGAAAAGAAGAAAGAAATCTCAAGCAGTTGAAAGTGCAATGCCTCACAAGATTCATCACAATATAGGTTCATCAATCCACATCACACAAGCAATTGAAAGAGATAAGATAT
>JAPKLW010003748.1:0-36388 GCA_026898455.1 Plectranthus barbatus
TATTAAGGAGAAACCTCACCGGACAGTGTTTGCACTCATCACTCAATCAAGCAAAAAGGGTTTTGAAATTTCACACAATCAAAGTTTTAGTTTATTTCACCATAGGTTTGACAAATTTCTCATCTCTCCACTGCTTGTTAGTGTGGTTTTTCAGGGAATCAGAAAGGTCTTCATTTGGTTGTAATGTGGCTTACCTAAAAGGTAGGATATTTTTGGCTAAGTGACTCAAAATATTTCAATCAAACCCAAAGACTCAAACATATCATAACCACATCATTTTTTCTATTTTTACACACAATCTTGTTCTTTTCCTTTCTTTTCTTTTCATCATTCTCGGGGTTCCTAAGAACTTGCTTTATGAACAACATAAGTAAGTTTCTTTCTCTTTCACCAATTGTTCATTTTTCTTTTCCTAACTTTTTCATGGAAACCCCTTTTTTTTTTCTTTTTTTTTTTTTTTCTCTCATGGCCTCACATGGCCTCTCAACACACTCCCACAATTCACACCATCCAATAAATCACAATCATCTTATTCATCAACCCTTCTAATCAAAGAAAAATCCATTCAAGGCTCAAAGGGGCTACAAGTGAAGATTCGAGGTTAGTGTATGGGGAATGGCTACGAAAGAACATGCCTAAAATCATTTTCACCCTATTACCACACTTAATGCAACCTCAAGAGAGAAATTCGTCAAATTCTAGGAAATAAATCTAACAACTTTGTCACTCATCAAACGAAAAATTGGCACAAATCTCACAAGGTAGAAATTTCGTTGCTCCTTAATAATTAACCAATTTCGAACAGTCATCATGCAAGAATTTAAGTTTCAAAGATCAACATATCAAGCAAAACAACTCCTATCATCGGCTACTCTATCACACAAATTATCATTCTTAATCAGCAAATATCTTGATTACCAATCAATAATTCTAGTTCAAGCAAAGACAAATAAGTAGTCATAACACCATCATAATCAAAAAGTTCCGACTGTCATATGTTCAAAAGCTCCTAAACAATGCTCAGACTATTTACCTAAAACAAGTACCACAAATCAAGAGTTCAAAAGTACTAATTTTCAATAAAAAGCCTTGCAGAGAGCAATTGTTCACACTGAAGCAAAAGAACAAGGATGGTGCTGGTTCAAATTCGAAAACAAAAACAATGAAAAATCAACAAAAAACAGAAGAAAAAAAAATTTGAAATCAAACAAACGTTTCCCTTTTCCTATCATCATCCCCCCAAACTTATTCACTCGAAAGAGTGGAAAAGTTTGAAAGTTAGATAAGGAAAAGAGAAACGATACCTCATTCCTCCTCATCGGAGGGATCCTCCATCTGAACATCGGAAGATGCCCACACTGGCAGTCGGCGGCGGGGTTCCTGTCGAACACTCTGCTGAGGCTGGGAACTGGACTGAGGTTGCGTGTTGAGGAGCAGCTGCTGCATCTGAACATCGAGGTTATCCAACCTCGTGTTCACGTTCCGTTGGAAGTTTGACTGCAAAACAGCCTGCTGCTGCATGTACTGGTAGATCGTCGCCAGATCCACCCCGGAAGATGAAGACTCTCCCGCGAAGTGGTGTAGCGGCTGTCCACCAGTCTGATCGGGAATGTGCTGTCCTCCCTCGTCATCCTCGTCCTCGTCCTCCTCATCAGCTTCTGGGGGCTGCTGTGGCTCACTCTGATCTGGCCGGGTCAGTGGTCGGTGTCGGAGTCTGGAGGTGCCTGGACCTCCTCGTGCACCGGTCATCAACCTCATGTGGGTGGGGGTGCTCATCAACCAATTATCACGGAAGTGATAATCGGTGACGCGTGTGAGGTGCCGGTTCGGCAGTGGGAACCGGTCTCCATTGGACATCCGCAGGGACCAACCTCTCTCCCGCGGCGAAATCATCATCATCCTCACCAAAGCCCCCGTGCCAAGACCTCGGTTGTCATCGTCGAGCTCCTCAAACTGGGACAAGTCAATCCCCACAAATTCTACAATCGGGGTGATCAATCCCCCGCTCCAAATGTTGCCTTTCTTGGCCTTGATTTGCTTCTTCCAATGGTCCATGACAAACGCTCCGAAACTGAACTTTCCCTCTGTCAACATGCAGTAGAGGGCGTAGAGTTCTCCAATTCTGACCTTGCCACTCTCGTGCCTGCCGGAAATTGACACCCCCATACATCTCTGGATGTATCTGAAAACAGGGTTGTCGATGGAAGAAGCCTTCAAATTCCCCGAGTCGAACACACGCAAGTCATCGCTGGCATCTGCAGCGATTTGGGACTAGAAGCGAGCACTGTCAAAGCTTGGAGGAGGAACACCATCTCCCCCTTCGTAGACTCCCCAAATTTTCTCGAGCTGGTTCCTTGGGAGCTCGTGGTAATTGTTCATCAGCTGGAACCCAATTGTGGTAGGCTCTGGTCCTGGTTCGACCTCAAAGACTCGGAGTGATGCAAAGAACTCCAAGACCAATTCCGGATAAGTTGGCCAACGGCCTGTCACCCATGCACCCCAGCCAATCCTCTCCAAGAGGTTCTCAACGTCGTTAAGAATGCCCAGCAGATGCATCGTCTCCGGGCAGGGATAGAGTGTCTGTCGGATTGCGAACTCTTCCCCCAAGAACTTCTCGTAACGCTTCTGATGAGACCGTTTGGTGAATGTGGGTTGGAAGTCCATTGTCAATCTGCAAGGGTAGTGAAAGGATTTGTCAAAATTCATCACCATTCTTCACAAAATCCCAATGCAAGCAAATCCAATTTGAGCAAAAATCCAAAGAAATCGATGTACCCATGCAAAATTGGTTCGACATTCATGCAATTCACTCTCAATTCTAGCCTATTATCATCACGTTTGACAAAATTTGTTCCAGAAATAATAAAGCTAGAAAATTACCCAAATAAGAAAAATTCCCCCCAAACATTCGTATGAAACATTCAATGAAACTCAAGCACAAATCAATCACGAGCAAGTATATCGATGAAAACCACAAACCATATCGAGTAATCACCACGAATAGCAACGAAATCGACAAAATTTGCAAAATGAAAACAAGGGCTCCAAACTCAAATTTTATCAAAAATCATGCTCAAATCCTTCAAATCATGTGAAATAATCGAAAAGGAGAGTGTTAGGATACATACCGTGGTTGATTTCGACGATTTTGGAGAGAAAAGTTCGAATTTGGGGTTGGGAGAGAAAAACCGTGCGTGTGTTTGTGAGGAAGAAAATGAGGTGAGGGGGTTTAAAAACCCGTCTCTGTTCGCGGCCCAGAATCGACCGTGTCGATCGACGAGGGGTCTTCGTCGATCGACGAAGCCGAATTGTCCTCGTCGTTCGACGAGGAAGATTTTCTTCGTCGATCGATGCCAATTTCTGACGATCTTCGTGGCCCGACTGGACTCGACACAATTTTGAAAAAAAAACGAAACTGAACTGACTCGAAAATAAAAGAAATAAATAAAACAGGAAACTGTTGGGTTACCTCCCAACCAGTGCTTGGTTTATTGTCGCTAGCTCGACAATACCTGACTTTTAAGGGCGGTTCAAGTAGTACTTCTCCACTGCTCCAATCTGAAGAGGGGTAAAGTACGGTTTCAGGTTTTGCCCGTTCACTCTGAAGGTCTTTCAATCTTGTCCGGCTAATTCAACTACACCGTTTATGAATTGGCTGATTACGGTGTATGGTCCGGCCCACTTTGATTGAAGCTTTCCGGGCATGAATCGAAGACGGGATTTGAAGAGGAGAACCTTATCACCTGAAGTGAAGACATGCGAGCGGATCTTTTTGTCGTGGAATCTCTTCGCTCGATTCTTGTAGATGACGTTGTTCTCATAGGCCTCGTCCCGAAAGTCTTCTAATTCATTCAGTGCTATGGCGCGGTCTTCTGCGGCTGTCTTCCAATCCAAATTCAATTCTTTCACCGCCCTCCAAGCTTTGTGCTCTATCTCGTCAGGAAGGTGACATGACTTTCCGAAGATCAGCTGATACGGAGAAGTCCCAATCGGTGTTTTGTAGGCGGTGCGGTATGCCCAAAGTGCATCATCGAGGACTGCCGCCCAATCCTTTCTTTGCTTGACCGTTTTCTCCAATATCTGCTTGATTTCTCTGTTGGATAATTCCGTCAACCCGTTCCCTTGAGGGTGATATGGAGTGGTGACACGGTGCTTTACTCCGTATCTGGCAAGGAGAGATGAGAGCCATCTGTTGCAAAAGTGTGATCCCCCATCGCTGATCAGGGCTCTCGGTGTTCCGAATCTTGTCATCAGCTTCTTCAGGAACTTGATAACGACTTTGGAGTCGTTGGTGGCTGTCGGAATGGCTTCGACCCACCGCGATACATAATCAACTGCCAACAGGATGTATGTGAATCCTTGCGATTTCGGGAAGGGTCCCATGAAATCGATCCCCCAGACATCAAATATCTCCACTTCAATCACCGGAGTCTGTGGCATCTCATCCATCCGCGAGATGTTGCCGGTCCTCTGGCAGCGATCACAGCCTGTTATCCATCCGCGACAGACTTCGTAGATGGAAGGCCAATAGAATCCGCTTGCAAGGATTTTGAAGGTAGTCCGGTTGGCCGAATGGTGTCCACCAGTAGGAGATGAATGGCATGCTTCGAAGATTTTGTGCCACTCGGACTGGGGCACACAGCGGCGAATGACACCGTCAGCACATCTGCGCCACAAGTAGGGATCCTGCCAATAGTAGAATCGGACGTCATGCAGAAACTTTTTCTTTGCATAAAGGGAGCAATCCGGGGGAAGTACACCGCTGGCCAAGAAGTTGGCGAAATCTGCGAACCACGGGGTTTTGGATTCATACATTTCCTTCATGTCCCTCAAGGCATAGACCTGTTCGTCGGGGAATGTCTCTCGGATTGTCACTTGCTGATCATCTCCCTTGACTGGCGGTTCTAGCCTCGACAGGTGGTCGGCGATGACATTCTCGCTTCCCTTTCTGTCCTTGATCTCCAAGTAGAACTCTTGCAACAATAGAATCCACCGAATCAGTCTGGGCTTGGCATCTTGTTTTGCAAACAAGTACTTGATTGCTGCATGGTCGGTGTAGACAATTGTTTTTGAGCCTATCAGATAAGGCCGGAACTTGTCGAACGCGTACACCACTGCAAGCATCTCCTTTTCTGTCGTGGTGTAGTTGCATTGAGCTGGATTCATACTTTTGTTGGCATATTGGATCACATGGAAGAGTCTTCCTTTCATTTGGCCCAGAGCTGCTCCAACAGCATAATCGCTGGCGTCGCACATCAATGTGAAAGGCTCATCCCAATCTGGTGCAGTCAGGACTGGTGCAGTTACCAGCGCTTCTTTCAATCTCTCGAACGTTTTCAGGCATTCTTCATCAAACACGAAGAACACATCCTTCTCCAATGAGTTGCATAGTGGCCGGGATACCTTTGAGAAGTCTTTGATGAACCTCCTATAGAATCCTGCATGACCTAGGAAACTTCGGACGGCTTTGACGTTTGTTGGTGGTGGCATCTTCTAAATGGCTATCACTTTGGCTTGATCTACCTCCAATCCTTCGGCTGACACTCGATGTCCCAACACGATTCCTTCCCTCACCATGAAATGGCACTTCTCCCAATTGAGGCATAGATTTGTCTCGGTGCATCTCTTGAGTACAGTAGCCAAATTCTGCAAACAAACATCATATGAGCTACCAAAAACCGAGAAGTCATCCATAAATACCTCCATGATGTCCTCGATCAAGTCGTGGAAGATGGCAGTCATGCATCTCTGGAAGGTGGCCGGCGCATTGCATAGTCGAAAGGGCATCCGTCGGTAGGCGAATACTCCATATGGACAGGTGAATGCCATCTTGTGTTGATCTTCTGGCGCCACAGCTATTTGATTGTATCCTGAGTAACCATCAAGAAAGAAGTAAAAAGGATAACCAGATAATCTATCTAGCATTTGATCAATGAATGGAAGAGGGTAATGATCCTTGCACGTGGCGGAGTTTAAGGCTCGGTAGTCAATGCAGACTCGCCATCCCGTGATCGGTCTTTGCGCTACTTCCTCTCCATCATCGTTCTTCACAATTTGCATTCCTCCTTTCTTGGCTACTACTTGTGTAGGGCTTACCCACTTGCTGTCGGAAATCGGGTAGATCGTGCCATGGTCAAGGAGTTTGAGAACCTCCTTCTTGACAGCCTCTTGCATGATAGGATTCAGACGTCGTTGTGCTTGTCTCTTTGGTTTCGCATCCTCTTCAAGGATGATCTTGTGCATACACAGCGAAGGACTGATCCCTTTGATGTCTCCCAAGGTCCATCCAATGGCGGACTTGTATGTCCGCAAAACTCGTAACAGCTTGTCAAGTTCCCCCTGTGAAAGATAAGCAGAAACGATAACAGGGTAAGTGCTGTCTGAGCCTAGGAATGCATACCTGAGATGTGATGGGAGTGTCTTGAGCTCCAGAATTGGTGGATTTGAGCTGGAGATCGGCTGTCCTGGGATTCCGTCGATCGACGAGGATGCTTCGTCGATCGATGCAGATGCGGTCTTGGCGTCGATCGACGAGACATCAGACTCGGTCGACGCGGGCTTTCTGTAGCAGCTCGGCAGTGATTCTCTTTTAAGTTCTTTTTCTCGGGTGATTTCCTCGAACACATCTAGTTCCATGACTAGATTCAGGATCTCCTCAGTGGCTTCATCCAGATTTTCAGAAGAGGAGAGGAAATGTTGCAAACAGTTTTCCAGAAAATCCGCCTCACTTTTCAGACAAGTGAAGGGGGATGACATTACCGGGCCGAAGCAGTTGATCATGTGGCATTCTTCCGCGTAGCTCCCATCGTCGTGCCTCTGCATTGCCTTGTAAATTGAGAACGTGACGGACTCGTTGTTCACTCGGAATGTCAGCTTGCCGTCTCGGATGTCGATCAATGCCCCTCCAGTTTTCAGAAACGGTCTCCCAAGGATTAGAGGAATATTTCGATCCTCCTCCATATCAAGAACCACAAAATCGGCTGGAATTATAAAATCCTTGACCTTCACCAGCACATCTTCAACAATGCCCTTCGGATAGGAGACTGATCGATCAGCCATCTGCAGTGAGATCGTCGTGGGCTTGATGCTGCAGATCTTTAGCCGCTTGAAGATTGAAAGCGGCATCAGATTGATTGATGCCCCCGAGTCACAAAGAACCTTTCCGAAGGTCTCACCTCCGATGATACAAGAGATTGTGAAAGAACCCGGATCTTCCCTTTTGATCGGCATCTTCTTTTGGATGATGGCGCTACACTCTTCGAACAGGTTGACCGTCTCATGCTCCACGAACGGTCTTTTCTGAGAGACCATGTCTTTCAGAAACTTGATGTACCCGGGCATCTCTTGAAGAGCTTCTACCAATGGAATGTTGATATGCACCTTCTTCATTGTCTCCAGAAATCGTGCATATCTTTCGTTCATCTTGGTCTTGGCAAACCGCTGTGGAAACGGCAGAGGCGGTTTCTTCAATGGCGGTTGAGGAGCAGCCGTCGATCGACGCTGATCTGGATCGATCGACGCGTCTTTTGGGGCTCCATCGATCAACGAGGATGCTCCGTCGGTCGACGAAGCTTCGCCTGTGGCGATTTCTGCTTCTTCTTCGGCTTCTTCTTCATCTCGGGCGCCTTTTTCTGATTGTTCAGGCCCTTCATAGGTCTTGCCCCCTCTCAGAGTGATAGCGTTCACTTGATTCCTCTGATTCTGATTCTTGGGATTGACCTGGGTGTTGCTCGGAAGTTGCCCCGGCTTGTGTTTGGTTCCAAGAGCATCGGCGATCTGGCTGACTTGATTTTCAATGATCTGCACATGCTTCTGCACCTGATAGACCTTTGTGTTCACACCAGAGATTTCTTGCTTCAACTTGGTCACAGTATCCGTGGATCCCTCTATGAACTTGGCCAAAATCTCCTCGAGATTTAGCTTCTTCTTTTCTACCACTTCTCCGTTTTGGACGGCAAATCCCGGTGGTGGTTGCTCTGCAGCTTGAGGATTTTCATAAGAGTACCCAGGATGATTCCTTGCGTGATTGTAATTGTAGGGCTGGTTATTCTGTTGATTGTGGTGTTGGTAACCACCTCGATAATTGTTGTGATAACCGCCCCTTTGAACGAAGTTCACGTCCGCATTGTTCTCCTCGATTGGCCCCTGCGCTGCTTCAACTGCAGCAACCGTTTTCTCTTGCTTCAGGTTAGCAAATTCTTCCCTGAGCTTTTTCAGCTCGGATGCCAAATCTGGTTTCTCGGCAACTTTTTCCACAGCTTTTTCCACCACTTTCTCTACAGCTTTCACAGGCCGAGTTCGGCTTGTAGACCACCGTTGAGTGTTGTTGGCCATCTTCTGGAAGAACTCCATGGCCTTTTTCCCACTCTTCGTCATGACTGTATCACCAAGTGTGGTGTCCACCAGTTTGGCTGTCTTATCATTGAGCCCTTCGTAGAACGCCTCAGCTTGTTCTCCTGGCGGAAAACCATGTCCAGGACAGGCCCTCAACAGTTATTTGAATCTTTCCCATGCTTCACTGAAGCTCTCATCAGGCCTTTGAGCAAATCTAATGATCTCTTTCCGTCTCTGCCTGATAACGGTCGGAGGGAAGAAGTTCCCTAGAAACTCGTTTCTCAGTTCGGTCCACGTACTTATGCTTCTTTTGTCTAGTGCAGTGAACCAGGACTGTGCCTTATCCCTCAGAGAGAATGCGAACAGACGCATTCGGATGGCACTCTTACTGACTCCTCCAATTTTCACAGTATTGCAGAGCATAATGAATTTGTCCAGATGCGCATAGGGATCCTCGGTAGCTCTTCCTCCGAATTGGTTTTGTTGCACCATCTGTACCAATCCGGTCTTCAGTTTAAAATTGTTGGCATTGATGCCAATCTTGAAGTCTGTCTCCTTGAACCGAGGTTTGTACCTATTCTGCATGGCTTCTTCTTCGTCCTCATCGTCAGATTCCTCTGGAGGAGGATCCTGATTGTCTTCCTCTCCATTGTCGGGATTATCCTCAAATAGCGGGTTATGGTGGAGATCCCTTCCATTCGGATTGTTCCTTTCGAGGTCGTATTGTTGGATCTGCCCCCTCATAGCTTGGACTTCTTGGAGAAGCAAAGCCTGCTCCTCTGCAGTTAGCACTGGCGGAGGCGGTGGTACGTTATCTTCCATTGTGTGACCACTCGAACTTTCCCGAGCACGCTTGTTTCTTTGGATTCTTCTGCAAGTAGCTTCAATATCCGGATAATAGTAGAGTGGGTCCTTTCCTCTGGCTCTTGTACTCATGCACTACCTGTACAGCAAAGGAGGTAGTGAGATACAACTAGAAAAATAAAACAAAACGAACTGAAATTTTGAAAAAGAAACACGAACATGTCGATCGATGAGACGTATGCGTCGATCGATGGAAGTAAAACAGCTTCGTCGATCGACATAAGTAAAATAGCTTCGTCGATCGAGGCTAGAACGCGTCGATCGACGAGAAAAACGAAATTGCGAGAAAATTCTGAAAAAAAAACGAAAATTACAGCCTAAGGCAATATTTCAATCACAGATTTAATAGTAAGATTAATTCTATTCCTTCCCCGGCAACGGCGCCAAAATTTGATCACTAAAATTATTAAACAGTGATTTAGCAAAGCTAATAATATAGTGGCAAAGATAAAATTATCGATCCCTCAGGGAAAGAAGTAACGAATAACCTTTAAGTACTAAATCAGGCGTTCTTGAAAATATTGAATAGGAAAATCAAATGAAAAGGTTTTGGTTGTTTTGGAAATCGCAATCTTTGCAATCAAAAATTAAACAGGAAACTTGAAAAGCCTTTTGAAGTCAAATAAGAGAAATACAGATTCCAGGGATATCTACCTATCAAGTATAACATGTATGAACGAATCGATTAATTCCCAATTTAATTCCTCTTCATAGTGAAACATCAAAAAATTATTACGAACTTCTTTGTCTGACAATTCGTAAAGTAGATTAGTCAATTACCTATCTCCGTTCGGTCTCAAGATAAATTAACTAACTCCAAAAGATCTACAGATTTATTCCTACAATTAATCTCCTTCAGTTACGACAAGAAATCAAATTATATTGTGAAAATCTCTTTCGATTGAAAACTATTACAGTTACGTCTCTAGAATTCAACTAGTAATCCTAAGTTGTGGCCAACATACTTAAAGATTAAGAATAAAACCAGATTTCACAAACTACGAAGGGAAAGGGAAAATAATTCGATTAATCACAACATGCATACATTGATAGTTCGAAACCCTAGAATCTGAGAAGGGATTTAGCCACACATATTCAGATTAATATTCATCATAGAAAAATACAACCTGAATTGCATAAAAACTGGAATCCGGAAGTCTTCTCGGAGAAACTTGTCTTCAAACATAAAAATTCTTCAACTCTAATATTCTAATACTTGCTCTAACTTTCTCTCTCTAAAAACACATATTCTCGTCTGAAAAACGAGTTATACATGAGTATTTATAATGATGAAAGATGTATCTAGCATTATCTAGGATTAGATATGCATCTATCTCCAAATCAGATGAGAAACAGGATTTCCGCATGCGCGTCGACCGCGTCTGATCTTCGTCGATCGCGTCCCAGTCTTCTGCCTCGTCGACCGCTTCTGAACAGCGTCGGTCGACGAGGCCTTCTTCTTCCGTCGATCGCTTGTCCATCAACATGCCTCGTCGATCGACTAAGGGCCCTCGTCGATCGACGAGGTCTCGAGCATTGGATCCTGATTCCTCTATTTTTCGACTAGAAACCTGCACGATTCATCAAACACAACATTCCAAGTACAAAAACCAACTCATGCACGAAAACAAGTACAAAAATGATCTAAACACTACACAATCAGTCAAAGAACAATAAGATAAGTTGGTGAAAATCCTAACTTATCAAGGGTCGCGTTATAGTACTCCCTGTTGTGGGGTGTTGCTGTTTGAAGTTTTCCTGAGCGGCTCGCCCCTGAGGCGTCTTATGGGTCTATATCGACCCGTTGAGCACCTCGACATCGAGGTGCTTACTCTGGGACTTTAAATTTTGCCGCCCCTAGAGTGGCACGATTGTAATATCGGCCAACTACGGGGTTAGAGTCGAGGCAGCGAACGGTTTTTTTGCAAATAAATACTCACATGACTTCTACACTTTGTCACTTTCGCTTTCCGAGCTCTCAATTAAGCCTTCACTTCCTCCTCCGATCATTACTGTTCCGGCGATCCCTTCTGACGACTTCACCGGTGACCGCATCTGCTTCTCCGACTGTGTCTGTCCTCTGCGGTTTTTGCTGTTTCTTAATTGATCAGGTAAACTTCATGCCGCTCTTTGCCTTTCAATTATTTCCTATTTCGTTTTCCTGTATCGATTGCACTCATGTTCCTTGTTGGATTCGACATTTCTTGATTCTACTTTTCTTTGTTGAACATGCTCGTATTTTCATCGGGTTTGTATGCGATCGGGCTCTGGTTGCGATTTGTCGCAATTTTGTGTGATGCTGTTGTGCTCGTTAGTTTCTGGGTTTGCGGTGGTGTGTTGTTATTGTGACTTGATCTGTGGGGCGTGCTACTGGGTATATTGATTGTTTAGGGTACGTAGTTGGCTTTGTGGCTTATCCCGTTCCTAGGCGTGTTAAATGCTGGGGTATGTGATTATCTTGACGTAGGTTTGATCGTATCTGTCGTGCACGTTCTTGGGTACGTTGGGTTTTGAATTTTGCGATTTCGCATTCCTGTATGCGTTTTCCTTCTTGGTCGTGTGCGTTTGATTTCTACTAGTTTGCATGGATGGGTTGATGTGCATCCTGTTTTGCGTCGAATGTTTGTCTACGAGGTCTTTTCCCTTTCATTTTGTGTGTGCGTATTTTTCGATTGTGTTTTTCTGTTTTCTTGCTTCGTGGGGGGCCTTTTTTCTTTGCCAATTTTTCTTTTTTGGATCTTGTATGGTTACAGCTTTCATGACGAGCTCTCCGGTCGAGATCTAGGAGGAACCCTCCTCCTCGTCGAGTTCCAGGGAGTCGGTGGTGAGAGGGTCTCCGCATCTGGAGAATGCTTCTCCGGGCTCTGGAGGGGGTCGGTCCCCTAGTGAGCATTCGGTCCACGACCTCGACCCTGAGGAGATATCGGAGGAGGAGGGTACGGCCGAGGCCAACGAGGGTAGTAGCGACTCCTTTGTTCCAATACAGGTTGACAAGTCCTTCGTTAAGAAGGATCAAGTTAACCCCGACGACCCGGTGCGCACTGCCGTGTCCCTTGCTACTGAGGACTCCGTGACTAGGAGTTCGAAGGGGGTGGCGTGCCACAAGATGGTATTCACGTTGCCTCGCCCTACAGAGAGGTGTTGTAGACCTCCTCGGCTCGATGACGTGGCGTTTTTTCTTCCAGTGCTAAAGTACGGCATCGGGTGGCCCCTCCACGCATGGTTCCGGGCTGTTCTTTACTCGTACGGGTTGGCTCCTTTTCAATTTGCCCCTATCAGTTGGTGCCACATGCTGGGGACCCCCCTTGTGTTCTACGACGCCGGGCTTGGGTACCCGACCCTTAGGGAGTGGCATTATTTATATAGGTTAGCGTGGTACGAGGCCGGCTATTACTTCCTGTCGAAGAGGGACTCATTGTCCGAGGCAATGATTACCGGTTGTAAGCAGAACACCCCGGGTTGGAAGAACCAGTGGGTGTGGGTGCCGATGAATCACTCTGACCCTGAGTGTTTGTCCGAGGAGGGCGTTCCTATAAGTGCGGTTTTGTGTATATGCTTAAGTATACGGCTCGGTATCGACGTCTATGGTTGCTTACCGAGGTCTTTGTGTTTTGCAGGATATAAGCAGACGGTCCTTACTAGTGAGGAGGAGAGTCGGATTGATATTGCCTATTCAAGGGAGGATCGCAAGTTCTCCTCGGTCAAAGGCAAGAGAAGCGTCGGGGCCGAGTACTGGATAAACGAGAGCGGCAAGAAGGAAAAGCTTCCTGCGGATATGGCGAACTTGACCCCGAAGGACCTGTTGGCGGCGATGAAGGTGCAAAAGCGCCCGCGGGAGGTCTCATCCTCAACCCCTACTGCTGAAGGCCCTTCGTCCAAGAGGATCGCCGCCGAGACGTCTCGTGCGTCTCTAGTTGTGCCGACCAAGGAGCGGGTAGTAGCCGAGCAGGCCGACAAGGTGGTCGTCTCGGCATCGACCCCTGCTCCTACTCCTCTGGTTAAGCCGATGAGGGCCGCAACCCCTCCCCCTCGAACTGTTTGTGACGAGAGGAGGAGGAAGAGGACTCGCGATGCGAGCGCTGACTCCAGGGCTCGGTCGGGGTCAACCGGGCAACCTAAGGAGATGGACCTGGTGCTAGTCGGCTCTGGGTCGACGAGCATTGCCTCCTCCACGGCGGCCTATGCACTGCATGTGAAGAAGGTGCTCGATGGAGACATCCGAGCCGAGGACTTTGACAATGAATATGCTCGGGAGAACTTCGGCATGCAGAAGGATCTCCAGGAGGTATACGCGTTACCTTATTTCGACAAATTTTTCGCACCTTGGTGTTCCTACTAACTCGCTTCGCGTTTTTCTGCAGACTACTCGGAGGTTTGCCATCTACTTGGAGCAGCTTATCAAGTCGCTAGACTCGGCTAGCGAGGGGTTGGGTCAGTCGAGGAAGGAGCTTCAAGCCGAGAGGGATAAAAAGGCTGACCTGGCCAACAAGCTCGCGTCGGTCTCGGGGGACTTGAAGGAGTCGCAGCTTGAGCGTCAGAGGTGGAAGGAGAAGTACGAAGGCTTGAAGAAGGAGAGGCAGGAGCTTTCGCGCCGATGCAAGGGCCTTGAGGAAGAGTTGAGGGCCTCTGCTGCGAGGTTCGAGGACTCGAAGCAGAAAACTAAGATGGAGCTCGACTCCTACAAGGTTCGGTTCCATAAGAGCCAAGAGGAGAGGCTCAAAGAGCAGAAGGCGCACGAGGAGGAGGTAGAGGTTCGGTTCGGTTCCATAAGAAGTCGTGGTGAACCCGGACTTTCAGTCAACCTTCGACCTACTGGTGCGGATGGTCACAGGATCCATCTGCGCCTTGGTTGGTCGAAGGTGTCCGGAGTTCGACCTAGACAATATTACACGCCCGCCTACACCTCTGTCCTCGCCCCCGATCACCACCGAGGGACAACACCTCAATGCTGAGGGGGAGCGCCTCGATGCCGACATGCAGGAGGCAGACAAGGAACCGACCCGCCTCGAGCCCATTCCGGAGATTGAGATAGAGAAGAGTGCCGAGGAGAAGGAGGCGGACAGCTTTTTTAATGATGACGGTGAAGGGGACGCCCAGAAGAAGGAGGACGAGGACGCAGCCGCTTGAAGAGTAGTTTATTAGGCGTTCACCTTCTTCACTTGTAATTCGTCTTGTATCAGCTTTTGACGTACATTGTACTACTACTGCTTTGCTGTTTTAGATTGACTGCCTTTTGTACTTCTTGCATATCTTTCGTAATACAATGAAGTTTGTTGTGTGCTTGTTTCGTGCCTTTTTTCTTTTTATTTGTTGACTCGGACTTTACACGATGGAGTAAGCGGCTCGACATAGAGGAGCGTAGAGGGTCGGTATCGAGCAATTAAGCTCGTCGACGTCGACCCTTCGACTTTGGCTGCGAAACAAGTGATGCGAGGTCAGGTTGGGCGATGCCTAGGCATCGCCCCTCCGACGCTCAAGTTAGTATAGGTGTTATGAATAAATAATGACAAAGTGAAAAGAAAGAATAAGATAAGAATATGCGTATTTGTATACTAATGATAGTATTTCTTCAAGTGTTTGATGTTCCAACTGTTTTGCACTCTTCTTCCCCCCAGTGTTACAAGCTGGTAAGCCCTGTGCCCTACTACTTTGGATACCTTGTAGGGGCCTTCCCAGTTAGGGGCTAGCTTTCCTGCTCCAGATTCTTTCGTGTTTTGGAATACTCTCCTTAGGACTAGATCTCCTTCTTGGAAGCCCCTGAGCTTCAACTTCTTGTTGTAGAACCTTTCTACTTGAAGTCGTCGCCGGGAGGCTTTGACTGCAGCGTCCTCCCGTACCTCGTCTATGAGCTCGAGATTTTTCTGAAGTAGGTCTAGGTTCTCCGTTTCATCTGCGAATTCTATCCTTGGACTCTGGACAATGACTTCAACGGGTGCTACAGCCTCAATCCCGTACGCAAGAGAGAAGGGCGTGGCGCCAGTGGCGGTCCTCTGCGTGGTCCGATAGGACCAAAGGACCGCGGGGAGCTCTTCTACCCACCTAGATCCGTGTGGGCACAATTTTTTCTTTAGGGTTGCCATCACCGTTTTGTTAGTGGATTCTGCTAGACCGTTTGCTTCGGGATATCGTGGTGTTGAGAACACTAGTCTTATCCCATATGTATCGCAGAAGGTTTGCATTCTTTCACTGGCAAACTGTCGTCCGTTATCTGTGCGTATCTCCTTTGGGATTCCGAAGCGGCATAGAACGTGCTTCCATAGAAATTTGATGACCTCCAAATCGCGGGTTTTCCCTAGGGCTTCACCTTCTACCCATTTGGTGAAGTAATCGGTTACCATGAGGATATGATCCTTTTGCCCGGTCCCCTTCGGTAGGGGCCCTACTAGGTCCATTCCCCATATCATGAATGGCCATGGGGAGATTGAATCATGGAGAGGTTCCGCGCTCCGATGGGTGGATGTCTCGAAGTGCTGACAGCTATCGCATCTCTTAACATGATTGGTTGCGTCCTGTTTCAGAGTGGGCCAGTAGAACCCAGCCGTGATCACTTTGTGAGACAGTGATCGAGCCCCGGTGTGGTTTCCGCAGTCACCTTCATGTATTTCTGTGAGCACCCCTTCTGTTTCGGGGGAAGTGATACATCAGAGGAGGGGTCCTCCGAGTGAACGCCTGTATAGCTTGTCGTCAATGAGGGTGAAGCGGGCGGCTGTCCTTTCGATCTTCATCGCGTCATTCTTATCACCGACTGGGGGTTCACCAGCCAGGTATCGAACAATCGGGATCCTCCAGTTGCTTCCGTCTGGATTGACGGGTGCGACAACACTTTGGGTGGAGACAGAAGGTGTTAGTAACCAGACCTCGGGGATTGGTCGGGTACTCTGGGAGGAGCTGGTGGTAGCTAGGCTTGCCAAGGCGTCCGCCCGGGCGTTAGACTCTCGGGGAATGTGACGGAGGTCCCATTCGTCTATTTTCTCTTTTAGTCTCTCGATCACGGAGTGGTATAGTTTCAGGCGCTCTTCCTTTACGGCATAAGTGTCGTCTAGTTGATTGACCACCAGCTGCGAGTCACTCTCTGCACGGATTCTGCGAGCCCCGAGCTCAACGGCTAGCTGTATTCCTTGAACGAGAGCCTCGTACTCGGCCTCGTTGTTTGTTGCTGGGAAATCGAGCCGGATTGCTCGTTCGTAGTTTTCTCCGTGCGGATCTGTCAAGACCACTCCGGCCCCATTGCCGTGCACGTTACTGGCTCCATCGATCTTCAAGGACCATACCCCAGCATCTTCATCAGCCTTCGTCATGTGGGCTACTTCGTGCTCTGCCTTTAGTTGCAAATTTGTAGAGAAGTCCGCGACGAAGTCAGCTAGCACTTGTGACTTGATGGCAGTCCTCGGTTCGTACTGGATTCCATAACCTCCTACTTCGATGGCCCGTTTGAGCAGACGCCCAGACAGGTCCGGCTTCGACAGTACGGCTCTTATAGGGTAAGCCGTAATCACTTTGATGGAATGTGCCTCGAAGTAGGGTCGCATCTTTCGAGCAGCATTTACAAGTGCCAGAGCGAGCTTCTCCAAGGCGGTGTACCGTGTTTCCGCGTCTAGTAGAGACTTACTGGCATAATGTATCGGGTGCTGCTTGTCGTTTACTTCACGTACTAGCACGGCCCCGATCGCATGATCTGACACTGACAAGTAAAGTAGCAGTGGTTCACCGTCAGCTGGTTTCGACAACAGACGTGAACTAGATAGGTAGGCTTTCAGTTCCTCGAGTGCCTTGGCGCACTCTTCAGTCCACTCGAACCGCTTTCCCTTCCGTAATGTGCTAAAGAAAGAATGGGTCCTCTCGGAGTAGCGTGATATGAAGCGGCTAAGAGCGGCAAGGCGCCCGGTCAGCTTTTGCACTTCCTTTGGGGATTTTGGATGTCCTATGCCCTGAATGGCCTTGATCTGTGTGGGGTCCGCCTCTATTCCCCTTTGGGTCACTATATGACCGAGGAACTTGCCAAATGCTACTCCGAACGAGCATTTTGCAGGATTAAGCTTCATGTTGTGCCTTTCCAAAGTTTGGATGGCGTCTTCCAAGTGAGCCACATGATCCCGGGATTGGAGCGACTTGACGAGCATGTCATCAATGTAGACCTCCATTGTCTTGCCGATCTTCTCTTTGAACATAGAGTTGATGAGGCATTGGTATGTCGAGCCCGCATTCTTCAGCCCGAACGGCATCACCTTGTAGTAGTAAATGCCTTGACTGGTGATGAAAGCTGTCTTTTCTTGGTCGTCGGGGTGCATCTGGATCTGATTGTACCCCGAGAGTGCGTTCATGAAGCTCAGAAGCTTGTGCCCTGTTGTTGCATTGACTATGACGTCAATGTGCGGTAGAGGATATGGGTCTTTAGGGCACGCCTTATTTAGGTCAGTGAAGTCAATGCAGACCCGGTTCTTGCCGTTCTTCTTCTTGACGACTACCACATTGGCAAGCCAAGTGGGGTAGTGCACCTCTCGTACCGACCCAATGTCGGTGAGTTTCTGCACCTCCTCGTTGATGGCCTGGTTCTTCTCTGCAGAGAACTTCCGTCGTCGCTGCTGCATCGGCCTGCAGTTTGGGTCCACCTGGAGGTGAAGTGTGATGACCGACGGATCGATTCCGGTCATGTCGCGGTGCGACCAGGTGAATAAGTGAACCTTGCTTCGGAGGAACCCTAGAAGGGTGCTCCTGACGTCAGCGGGGAGCTCCGCCCCTACGAAAGTGGTGCGAGTCGGATCTGACTCATTTATAGTTACTTCCTCTAGCTCCTCAGCTTCGGGTCGACCAGCAGGGGTCGACGTAGAGCCGTGCTGTTGTGCACAGACGGCTCGAAAGCTAGCGTAATAGCAGTCCCTTGACGCCTTCTGCTCACCTCGGATAGTCTGGATTCCCCAGGGAGTGGGAAACTTGAGCACTTGGTGATATGACGAGGGAACCACTTTAAGCTCGTGAATCCAAGGCCTCCCCAAGATGGCATTATGCGCGAAGGTGGCATCTACAACCTGGAATTTCACGTCCAGGTTTAGGCCTCCTCAGTACATGGGTAGGGTGATCTCCCCAACCGTTCGCTGCTGATCCTCATTGAAATCGTAGAGGGTCATGGTTACTGGCTCTATCTTGCTCAAGGGAACCTGCATCTCCTTCAACGTTCGAAGGAACATGATATTCGTGGAACTGCCATTATCCACGAGCAACCTCTTCACTTGGCAGTTTGATATCAAAAGTGATATCACGAGCGCGTCATGGTGCGGATGTACGAGCCCCGACATGTCCTCAACGGTGAACTCAATTGCCTCATGCTGCTGCATGGGACTAACGTGGTGGACCTCTTGATTGAGGACCTTGCGGGCTCTCTTGGCTGCAGAGCGCGACCTTCCGCTAATCTCTGACCCTCCGACGATTACGTGGATCGTTCGCTAGGCGGGTGGTGGTTTGTTCTGAGGCCCCGCATTTTCAGTAGGGTTGGCCTGCCTGCCCCTCGTCCATGTGTTCTTCCCTTTGTTCGTCAGGTACTCGGTAAGGAATCCGTTCTTTAGAAGTTCGAGCACCTCCAGACGCAGGGCTTGACATTCCTCAGTTTTGTGGTCGTGATCATTGTGGAAGCCACAGAACTTCTTCATATCCCGTGTCTTGGGGTCGGATTTCATCTTGGCAGGCCACTTTACAGCACCACCGAGCCCCTTGAGCATGTTGCTGGCCAGGTAGTTCTGGTCGATACAGAGGTTGTAAGGTACCTCCCCCGCACGCGAAGGGTGGTCTCGTCGGGAACAACGTTCGTTTTGGAAATCCTTTTGATCCACGTACCTCGAGCTAGAGGAGCCTCCTCTATGTCAATCCTCTCTATGTTGGCTAGCGAGCTCGTAGGCCTTCTGCTCATTCAGACGCGCAATGCGGTTCGGCTTGTCTTCTTCCCAATTAATCTCAGCCCAAGCTTGCGAGAGGACCGAGTCCATGTCGTAGCAAGGGTGGCTAGTCAAATCACGGTAGAGTTTCGAGGACACGTCTAGGCCGTTCTTAAAAGCGAAGAACGCAGTGAGAGGAGGGCAGTTCGGTATAGAGGCGAGCTCCTGGTTGAAGCGCCCCACGTAGGACCTCAAAGATTCTCCCTTCTTGATGCGTATGCTGTTGAGCGCATTTGGGTGCTTGGCTATGCGTCGACAGTTGGAGTACTGCTTCCTGAAGGCCATGTGGAGCTCCGAAAATGTCGAGAAGGAGCTCCTCGGTAGGTTGACGAACCATTGGAGTGCTGGTCCGGTCAGACTCGCCCCAAAGCTTTTGCACATGCAGGCCTCGCGTAGGTCGCCCGGGATCGAAGTGGTC
Organism: Plectranthus barbatus; assembly: GCA_026898455.1. Lineage (NCBI taxonomy): Eukaryota > Viridiplantae > Streptophyta > Magnoliopsida > Lamiales > Lamiaceae > Plectranthus > Plectranthus barbatus. The sequence continues at coordinate 19,543 of JAPKLW010003748.1, forward strand.
AGCATCTTCTGCTTGTAGAGGGCTATGTGATCCTTCGGGTCGGTCGTCCCATCATACAGCTGGAACGAAGGTGGCGCGAATCTGGCTGGGACATCTGTGTTAGTGATGTCGGGTGTGAATGGCGAGTCAGCGTAGCTATCCCGTGGTATCAGCGAGTCCGGGGGGATGATCCCTGGGATGCGGCAAATGAGTTTTTCCAGCCCAGCCATGCATGCTTCGAGACGCTTCTCATACTCGCCCCGTGGCGGCTCGGTGGCGAGGCGGTCAGTCGGGCAGTAGGTTGTTGCCCCCGTAGGTCCACGCCCTGGATCGGACGTTGCCGGCGTGTCAAGGTCGACCGCATCCTCCAAGTCGTGGGCCAAGTTCTTGCAAGGATCCGACGGCTTCTTGCTAGCGAGGATCGTGTTTAGCATCTCCGGAGGCACGGCCTGGGTGCCGCTGGTTTGCAAAGTTCGCCGCACCAGCTTGTCGACAGAGACGAGGTCCCTCGACACAGAGGATCCCGGCGGGGAACCCCAACCGTCTTCCCTGTCTGATTCCCGGCTTTGTCGCTATTACCTGCCATTAAGTCAACGAAAAAAGAATAGTTCCAAGGGCCCCACGGTGGGCGCCAAATGTTGAGGTTCGATTTCACGAGAAAAAGGAGCCTTTAGAACTTTATGAGAATATTGCAAATAATAACAAAAAATAAAGGAAATAAATGGGGATTAATGACAGAAAGTAAACAAACGACGAGCGGAGTAAGTGAATTTATTAGTCGTGAAGGAGAAACAGAATTTATAGAAAATTTGACAGAGTTTCGGCTATGATTTGCTACGAGAGAATGCCCGCAAAAAATGAGCCCCCTGCCCCTATTTATAGACAGGATAGGGGCAGGCAGGCAGCAGCTAACCCTAGGCGTCGAGCTGCAACGGCTCGCCGCGAATATCGGGACGGTTGTGAGATTTTCGGGGGAGGTTAGGGCTCCAATGTTCGGGCGCCGCCAGCAAGCTAGGGTTTCTCTTCCTGGACCGTCTCTATACCGACCCGCTCGACTCCTCGACATCGAGGAGCTTTGGTCCTCGTTAGCGAGGCCTTGACTTGGGCAAATTTCAGCGTCTTGTTGGCTATGGTGGGCTAGTCTTCCGGGTTGGACCTGTTTGCTCGGGCCGACTTATCTATTGGGCCTGGGCCCGTGGGCCTGGCCCCAACATGTATATTTAGAGATATTGAAATATTAAAAAATAAAGTATTATTTATGTTAGTTGGATGTCATTGGTGTGAATAAAAATTAAGTTAGGTTGTGGATTGTATAAGTAGAAAAAAAAAATCTATATTTTATTTAAGATTGGATTGTGTTAGGTTATTGGTAAATATACGTACTCTTATCGTCAAGCCAATTGAATTAAAGTTAAAGATATTTCCACCCTAATTAAAATTTGTCCAAAATTTGTAAAATAAAATAATTTAATGTGTAAATTTTAAATAGGGTAAATAGGGGAAAATATCTTAAACTATTGACGTTTTCGGAAAAATACCCAATCTATTTCGATAAGTTAAAAATACCATAATCTTTACTTTCATTTATGAATTATACCATGATCTATTAATATTTTGGGAAAATACCCTAATGTATTATTATTAGTTAAAAATACCCCAATCTTTAATTTTATTTACGAATTATACTAAAACGAGAAATATTATTGGCTCACACAAAGATGGCAGTCAAAACAACTATCTTCGTCTGTGCTAAATTTAATGTACTAAAGAATCAATATTTGATATATATTCTAAAAAGTATTTAAACTTCATCTTGTGCTTTCTTTCATTTTTGTTTCCTTCGGTTGGTGTAACGTTCAATCCAAACGAAGGCGCATATATTTCGATACTAAATCACACGTTAAAATACGCATTGAAAGAAAAAATAAGGATTTCAAGCAACCGAAGGAAACTAAAAAAAGAGCAGAACTTGAAGTTTTAAATACTTTTTCAGAAGATAAATGCATTTGAATATATACCAAATATTGATTGTTTAGTATATTAAATTTAATACGGACGAAGATACTTGTTTTGACTGCCATCTTTGTGTGAGCTAATAATATTTAACGTTTTGGTATAATTCATAAATGAAATTAAATATTGAGGTATTTTTAACTAATAATAATACATTGGGGTATTTTTCCAAAATATTAATAGATCATGGTATAATTCATAAATGAAAATAAAAATTAAAGTATTTTTAACTTATCGAAATAAATTAGGATATTTTTCCAAAAACATCAATAGTTTAGGGTATTTTCTCATATTTACCCTTTTAAATATTTGTCTATCAATCAAAACATAGGTATTAGCAAATAGATATTCTACATAAACACATAATTTCTAGGTCATCATAAATAATAAAATAACCAAAAAAGTTTGAATATATTGTTCCCCTTTTATTCTCTACTTTTTCTTACTAATTATTGGACACTTTACTTGATTAACGGGCCTAATAATATAATAACATCACATCATATTTTTATTGAAATTGCTCCCTTCATTAAATAACATCAATACAAATTCCACGTAATTAAACTGTATAAAAATCAATAATTGGTGTCACTTTCTATTTATTATTATTATTATTATTTGCTCTAACTTCATTCACAAATAGATGAAATAGGATGCCTAATTGCTTATGCCTTTGTTTTGGGCGGTTGTTAATCGAGAGGGTATTCGTCCTCATTCTGTTCAAATTCATCTCTATAAAAAATGTTGGATTTCAGTTTTAATATTTGTATAATATTGTTGGCTTTAAATTCATTAATAAAATATTAATTTGTATAATATTTTATTTTTGAACATCACCCAAAAAAATCTTATGTTAATGGAATTATAAAAACTTTAAAATCATTTTTTCTCATCCCTTTGTGGGATATATAGATTTACCAATGCCTAACAAAAAAAATTAAATATTTGCTAGTAATATTATCAACATATTTTTATTTATTCATTGTCATTTCTATGGGTTTTTCTTTTAAATTTTTAATTGATTTCTCATAATCTTAAACTATCCCCATTAGTAATCTATTTAAAGAGGTCAAAACAAAAAGACAAATCAAATTATTAAAAAAGAAAACAAAATTAAAATGAATGGTCAGCCGCAGATTTGATTGCAGCATGAACTTGTTTGCCCATGTAAGTCTCATCCTTTTTCTTCAAAAATTTGACAAATGGCACATAATGATTGGTGTTAATTATTTTTTAATAATATAATTAAAGGTTTATATATTTAAACAACTGTTTTAAAGAAGTTATACCAAAATTTAATTTCATCTTTATTAATTTATAATTTATTGTTTTAATTTTTATTTGTCATGTTATAATTTCTTAGTGCATATTAATTTATTTATTTTAATTATGAATTTATTTATTGAATTTTTATATTATATTGAAAGATAGAGAAATTAATATTTTAATTATAAAATTAGGTTGGGTTGGGTCAATAATATGAGAGAAAAATAGGGCTATTAAATAGTAGATTGTTAATGAATGAAAATAAATAAATATTTTAACAGATAGTTGGGTCATATTGAGGATAGTTGTTGGGGCCAGGCCCTAGAGGCCCATACCTACTCGGCACTTCGAAGTCCCAAACGACTATAAGCCCACACACCGCAGGCCCATCAAGAATCGGAGAAGCACAGAAATGCCTAAGGCACATGCTCGACGCCGACTCCAACTAACCCTCGACATCGATTGCGTGTAAGGATCGGTATCGAGGAGGATAAACTCCAGCCCAGGAGCCGCCCCTCCCCTATCCTGTCTATAAATAGGGATTGGGGGCTCATTTTTCAGGATATTTTTCCTGCTAATTAGCCGTATTGAAACTCTACCAAAATAATATGGAATCATTGATTTTCGAAGCCGTCATTTTGGTTTATTGTTCCGGTTTCCTTCTTATTGTTTTTAAATTATTTCACGTTCTCGGTTTTTGTATATTAGCTATCGTTGATTGCCATATTCTCGTTATTATTTGTTATTCTCCGTGAGGAATTTCGAGGGCTCTACTTACTTTCTTAAATCGAACTTCAACATTTGGCGCCCATCGTGGGGCCCTTGGAATCTATTTTCTTTTTGAATGCCAGGTAACAACGAGAAAACTGGTGCTCTCCCCAAGGGGCCGGATGGTGCGATCGAACTCATCCCCCTGGAAGAACTAATCCGACAAACGCAACAAGCAACAAGAATGCAAACACCATAATCGGAAGCAGTGAATACGGCACTGGCCCGCTTCGCTGAAAAGATGGAGGAAAATCAGTGCCAGCTGAAGGAAATGGATACCAAACTCATGAAACTCCACGCTACGAATCACGAGCTACGAAGGAAAACCACAAGCTGCGCAGAGAGGTGGACACCCTCAGGTTCCGTCCGATCATCGAGGATCCCGATTCAACCGAACGGAAACAAACCAACCCGAGGAGGAACCTCAACGAGCTCGACAATATGGTCATCAACGACCCCCCTCAACGGGTTGATAGCGAACAAACTCCCTCTAGCGGAGCAAGAACAAAGCCAATCCTCTAGCTCACTAGCGACCAGGAAAGATGAAATCCGACACGAAGGTGCGTGGTCCGAAGAAGTTTTGCGACTTCCACAACGACCATGGGCATAAGACGGAGGAATGTCAGGCACTACGCCTAGAGGTCATCGAAATGCTAAAGAACGGATTCCTCACACTGTACCTGACGAACAAGGGGAAGAACACTTGGACAAGAAGGAAACAGACGAACCCTCCTAAAGGCACCGATCCTCAAAATATGCCTCCACAGGCGGAAAGGACAGTTCACATCATTATAAGAGGATCATAAATGAGCGGAAGATAGCGATTAGCCGCAAAAAGGGCCAGATGAGCCCTAAAACATGGAACCCAAAACGCAAACTTCGCGCTAGAACATGAAGCTATCAAACTCACAAGTGATGACACACCTGACCACGTCCATCCTCATTATGACGCGCTCGTCATATCCCTGCTAATATCCAATTGCCAGGTGAAGAGGCTGCTCGTCGACAACGACAGCTTGACGAATATCCTTTTCTTATAGACCCTAAAGGAGATGCAGATTTCGGCCAGAAAAATAGAGCCAGTGACCATGACGTTGTACAGTTTCAATGGCGATCAACAACAAACTATGGGAGAAATCACCTAACCCGTATATTGCGGAGGTCTGAACCCTGACGTTAAATTCCAGGTGGTCAATATGGTGTCAGCTCATAACGCAATCATCGGGCATCCCTGGATCCACGAACTTAAGGCAATTCCCTCCTCCTATCACAAAGTTCTAAAATTCCTGACACCTTGGGGAATCCAAACAATCTGGGGCGAACAGAAAGCCTCACGAGATTGCTATTATGCGAGCTTCAAGGTAGTGTGCGCCCAGCAACACGCCGAGCAGGCGCCTCCCATCGCTCGACTCGAATCTGAGGAGCTCGAAGAAATTGACATCGATGAATCGGACCCAACACGAACAACATTCATTGGGTCAGAGCTTGCGCCGAACGTCCGAACCTCCTTGATACGCTTCCTCCAAGTAAGGTTCATATATTTGCATGGTCGCACCTGTAGGGTTTTTCCATGAACCGAATCACCAAAACCAAACTGAACCGGATCGATCTATGGATATTGCTCACAATTAAATTTCTCAAAAACCCTAGCATGCTCCTATGAATTTAATACAAGATTGTGGATTGAGAGATTACCGTAAATCCGTAGTGTCTGTACCGATCTTTTGCGTTTGAATTCCAAGAACCAATTCAACCACGCAATCCGATATGTTCTTCTACAATCAGGAGGTATTCAAGATTGCGCTTCCATTCCAGGAAGTTCGGACCAGTTAGAGTGTTTTGTGCGAGAATATTGATGACATTAGACATAGACATATCTGAAACAATAAAGAATCTTAAAATAAGAACATACATGTTGAACTTCGAAAACAAATGCATTGAAAACCTTTTAATAAATCAAATACAAATGTTTTCCACTAATTGCCCAAGAGTTCCCACCGCAAGCTACACTCGTAGACGTTTACGATGTTACCCTCAACCAGAACTGCGGGTTTTAAGCCCCAATCCATTTAATTTCACTACCATGTCAGGATGCTTTTGACACTAGAAATTAATAATTAGTGAAAACCTTAGACCAAGCCATCTCTCAAGAACAGGGATGCAATTCTTGCATTATATTCTAAGATGCTTCTAAGCAATTAACCACAAATTTAACTCCGGCCAAAAGAGACAGTTTAGCATGGCAAGTAACCATACCGCACAGCCCTCAAAGCTTTTGTTATCTTTAATTTAAATCAATCTTAGAATACTCGTGAAAGAGGTCTACGCAAGCTACACTCGTAGACGTTTATGCAAAGCCCTCCCACTATTTACATGATTTAAATTATTTGTCTAGAAATCCCAACAACCGTACCCATGCACCTCCGGGAACTAGCAAGCTACACTCGTAGACGTTTACTAGAACGAGAGATACACTTACAGCCTAGGACCGCTTTGTGGAGGTTTATTGATTTTAATTAAAAAATCTGCTTAGTATTTTTCTTTTAAAAGGTTTCTTTATGCGCACACATAATTTCTTTTTGTCATTATATTTTCCAAATTTTAGCATGTAATAATACAAGCCCAAAAATTCCCAAAATATAATCCAACAAAAGAAATTAATCACATAAGCATGCTTGGAAAGCTGTAAATAATAAAAGCAGTAAAACATGCTTTTCCTATTATCTACACATGCTTAATTGCGCACATAAATAAATCACATATCATACGAGGACAATTAAGGCAAACAAAAATTCCTCGTGGCCCAAAAATAAATAGAAAATAAAAATCTATCTATTACAAATTTGAATTTTGAATTTAATGGATAAATTCAAATCTTCTCAAATCTTCAAGGGCCTTCAAATCTTGATACACCAAATCTTTTGGATTTTTAGGCCTTAGTGATCTGATGATTTGCCCTAACCCTAATGCAAACCTAGGGTTTACATAAGATTGCACAAACCACCAAAACACAAGCCACCGCGACGGGACAACAGCAGCCGACGACGACCGGAGCCGCCGCCGACCACCGCCGCCGCCGGCCCAGCCTCGCGCCCAGCGCTGCGAACCGTGCGCGCGCGCCCCGCGCGCCTACCTGCGTGCCGCGCGCCGTGGGTGCTGCCCTCGCGCGTCGTGCGCGCGCCCCACGCCCTCGGCCGCGCCGCCGCCGTCGCCCGCCGTGCCCGGCCCTCTGTCGGCTCCGTCTTCATTCTTCGTCCTCGACCCGTTCAATTACAGATTTAAAATTACAGAAACTATTCTATTACAATTTCAAATCTATTCTAATCATGGATTTTCTCATGATTTTACAAAACAATTCAGCCCTACACGGATAAACCACCGCGGGCTGAATCAACGGGCTGCCACGAGGAACAAAAACCAACATCCACAATAATAAATTCATACATGTATAATATCGAATTTAATTATGAACAACAGAGCCATAAATCAGAAACCTCGCTCTGATAAAAATTGTAGGGTTTTTCCATGAACCGAATCACCAAAACCAAACTGAACCGGATCGATCTATGGATATTGCTCACAATTAAATTTCTCAAAAACCCTAACATGCTCCTATGAATTTAATAAAAGATTGTGGATTGAGAGATTACCGTAAATCCGTAGTGTCTGTACCGATCTTTTGCGTTTGAATTCCAAGAACCAATTCAACCACGCAATCCGATTTTATCTGCGGAATCAGAAATTAGAACCCTAATTTCTAAATAAAATCAAAAATAAGAAAGAACAAGAGGAAGAATTATGTTCTCCAGATTAGATCTTCAGATCTGTATCCCGGTGCTGTTCAGATCTACTACTGGTGAGGACTTCGTAGATCTGTAATCAGAGCAGGACCAGAATCGAAATTCTCCTCCTCTCCCAGTTGAAAAACGGCGCCCCTCTCTCTCTGCCCTAGGTATTTGACTGATTTGAATAATCACAAAAGGTGGCTAGGGTTTCCAGAGAGAGTGGTCTATTTATAGACCCAGGGTTTTATCCCTAATGGGCTACTGGGCTCAATTCAGCACACTTATTTGGGCCAGACCTGGGACCTAATGCAAATAATAAAGTGGGCCTATAAATTAATTAATTCTCATGTCCACAACCGAGGACACAATTAATTAATTAATATTAATTCTTTTTCACCACATAATTAATACTGACCTACCCCTTTATTACCACGTTGTGAGAACGGGTTGCATTAATTGAGAATCCCCATATTTAAGGTTACCGGACATTCATTAATTAATCGGAGCCTCTGACAAGCTCTAACTACAATTAATTAATATCTTATTATTCCTGAGTAGTACCACTCAAACCTTATCACTCGTGCCTGAACTTAATCAGCCTGCAGGACTTTGGCACGATGAATGTTATTGAGATCCTCAGGGAATGTCCCCATCCTATTACTCGGATATGGTTACCTAAGTTCAGTCTCAGGCGGTACTACATGAACTGCTGTTACCCAAGATGCGGATATACGAGCGCGCTGTGTTGGCTCTCCACCATGGCAAGTCAAAGCAACAGTCAACCCGTGCAAACCCCTCAACCTTCGTTAGGGTTTGGACTCAATCAATATAACGAGATCTTTTATTCGCTGATGTCAGACAGACGAATATATCTCAATGCGGTCCATCAATACGCCACCTCTGCGTACCAGCATGTCAAGTAACCAAGACAGACTACTTATTCCGACAATGTCGCAGCCATCCGGACAGACGTATCCTCATACGCTGTCTCGGCTGTGATCATGTTTATGTCTCACTAGGTCAAGTGATCCTACTGTCTTCTGCGATCTACAACACGCCGTATGATCGTCCCTATCGGTGAGACAAGAGGATACCATTGTTCATACATGTACGATTGTTAACAGATAGGAGAAATAAACCGTTGTATACACATTGTAATAAATGCTTTCAGTATACAAAACCCATCAATCTCCCACTTATACTCAAAGCATAACTAAGCTATTACAGAGTATACAGTCCGTCTATCTAGTCTGCTGTCTTTAACCACTATTAGTGGTCGGCATCCACCTCAGACCCAGCTCACGAATATGTCTTTCGTAAACTTTCTGCGGCAAGCTCTTTATAAACGGATCAGCAAGATTGTCAGCAGTGTCAATCTTCTTAATCAGCACATCGCTCCTTGATACGATTTCTCGTATGATATGGTACTTTCTCTCTATGTGTTTGCTTGCCCTATGAGACCGCGGTTCCTTTGAGTTTGCCACCGCACCAGAGTTATCACAATAAATTCTGATGCTCCTCGGCAAACTCGGGATCACGCCCAACTCTAAAAGGTAGTTCCGAAGCCACACCCCCTCTTTCGAGGCGTCGGAGGCGGCGACATATTCCGCCTCCATGGTGGAGTCAGCAATGCATTTCTGCTTTGAGCTCCTCCAAGATACAGCTCCACCTCCCAGGCTAAACACATAACCTGAGGTCGATTTCTTCTCATCCTGGTCCCCTTGGAAATTCGAGTCTGTATAACCCACAGGGCACAAATCCTCACTTTGATAAACTAGGAAGAAATTCCTAGTTCTTTTCAAATACTTGAGGATATGCTTTATGTAGGGTTTGAGTCTACGACGGGCAATATTAATTGCCATTAATTAAACACTTGCCAAGGATCGTTCTTAGGATACCAGGAATAAATTCCAATTAAACAAACCATGCGAAAGCCTATGCATGCTCCTACAAAATAAATTGCATAGGATGGATATAGAATTATACCTTGTTTCACCGTTTGATCCACAGGACAGATCGGAGAATGATAACGGTGAAAACCTATTCAGATCTGAAGCGGAATATGGAACTTTTGAATCTCTTCTCTTGTTCCTACAGATCTGATCTTCTGATCTGTATCCCTTGCTCCTTGGAAATCTGGTGAGGATTATTCTACCAAGTTAGATCCGAGCTCCGGAGAAGTCGATCAATCTCCTCCCTCGTAGATCCAGCCGTCGCCCCTCTCTCTCTGTCTGTTCTGAAACCCTAGTTTCTGAACTGACGGCTACTGAAAAGTGTGCACACCAAAATTGTGTTGATCCAATAGAGAGGGGGGTATTTATAGTGTTAGGGTTTATGAAACCCTAACCCTAATGGGCTGAGAGCAGTTAATGGGCCAGACCAGGGATCAGATGCAAATAATAAAGTGGGCCCTCTTTTATTAATTAATTCTCTCATGTCCAACCCAGAACATTTAATTAATTAATAAAGTATTGTTTTAACCTTCACCACGGTAACAATACTGACTCGCCCCTTTATTACCACGTTATTAGGAACGGGTTGCACCAAACTAACTTGATCCACATATTTAAGGTTTCAGACATTCATTAATTAATTTGGCTTATGACAATCAGCCACAATTAATTAATTTCTTATTTCCTGAATAACACCACTCACCTTTTATCACTTATGCCTGAATTAAATAATTCAACCTGCAGGGTTTAGCATAATGAACCTTTGTGAGCTCATCAGGGAATGTCACCATCCTGAACGGATATGTTACCATACATCCAGACTAAGCAGACCCCACACAAATTGCCAACACCCAAAATACGGGCATAAGGGTACATGTAAGACCCGCCACCATGGTAAATCAAAGTGCAGTCAATCTGTGTGTGCCCCTTATCCTTCAGTACGATTTAAGATCACAGAGAGTATGTTAGGGATCTGGCTCGTTCATATGTCAATGAGAACGGCGCATCCCACTGTTGATCCCATCAATACATAAATATGTACCGACACATCAAGTAGCCAGGATAAGCCCACTTATGAACTGATGTGCCGCAGCTTAAACCGACAGCCTATCCAGGGACCATCTCAGCTGTGATACTGTTTATATCTTGCTAGGTCAAACGAGCCATATGATCCTGCTGTGGTTACACCACATGGCCATCCCTATCGGCGAGATAATAGGATATTATAGTTCGTCGTATGATTGTTCTATCAGACAGCGAGCATTGTTGCGGATACATACATGAATACCAGTGTACGAAACACTTAATCATATATGCTTTCAGTATACAATCCCAACAATCTCCCACTTATACTTAAAGCATAATACCATTGCTTTTAACAAAGTATTAAGTGTGTCTATTCATGTCAATCACTCCCACTGTACACTCATCACCTCTTGTTTCGATTTCTCGTATGATGTGATACAACACATCCTATGTGTCTTACCACCTTTTGAGTCTTGGGTTCTCTTGAGTTTGTCGCTGCACTAATACATCACAATTACTTGTGATTCTACCAGGCAAACTCAGAACGCACACCTCTGGAGGACGGTGTCGGAGACATACTGCTTCTTACGAAGTCTATGAAACTGACTAGGGTTCAGCCTTCATACTGGAATCTTCAACACACTTCTGTGTTTGATTCCTATAACTCCTCCTCCAAGGCCCAACACATAGTTAGAGGTCGATTTCCTTTCCTTATGATCCTCCTGGATATCCGATGCCTTTCAACTCACATAGCACATCTGTAAACAATGTGCTTGTCCAGAGTTGAACTGATATCTGTCTAATATGCATATAGCATTGCAGATATTTGAATTCGTTCATCTGCAATATAGAAAGACAACGATCTTTCTTGCTATGAACGATTCACCACAGAATCAATTTGAGCGACTTGAGATACTTGAACATTCTTTTCTCGTGTCAACACAAGACTTTAATTCAAAAGATGTTCCATAATCTCATAAGTCCTACTTCTGAAACTGTTCGGATAACCATCCTTTATGCCTGACAGTAATTCCACACCGTTTCCGTATGTGTAAATACTATCTGCATAATGTGCAAGGAAAACCATGCTTTTGCTGACACATACTCTGATTCATGTAACTCTCATTCTCGATGGACAATATCGAAATGTCTGTTACATAATCTTGAAGCACGGTTAAGTTCATAATTGAACTACTTTGGCTTCGAGACATGATGCTGCACATAACTTATCTGGTTGTTGCATACAGATGTCGTCACCTTTTATTAAGGTATCCGTTCATAAAATACGGACGACTTCATCTACCTTCCAGATACTTACATATGTGCTGTTATGTTTAAAAAGAACTCGAATGGGTTTAGTAGTTGCAACCAGTGAGAAGGTCTTGTTGTGAAACACACCTTCACTCACTAACCTAGGCCTTTGAACACACTAGGTTACCATTCGATCCTTTTTACTTGTATATCTATCAGTTGCACATGGCTGTTAAGCTATTCGGCAATCACTGATCCTGATATACCACCATAACCTTAACTAATTCATTTTTGAATCTATGACTTTACGTCATTCTAACTGCATCGTTTGTCTTAACGGCTTCGTCGCACTTTGAGGGATTAGTACAATGCTGTTCGTTAAGCTGGGAACAAGTCGTGAGACTGTTTCCACGAACCAGTACTTTTAAGCCTGTTAAGGCAACCTCCCACTGCAACGACGCTCCTTTTATGTTGTCAGTTAATGGTGCATTAACTTGTGGTTTACCACCTTACACAGGTGACCGTGCAATTGGTACCATACCTGCCAAGGTATGCACAATCTGCCACGGGGTATTTCCTTATGGATTTGGATTGTCTTCTCTTAAAATATTAGAAAACAATCTTACATTTTGGATTCATGGTTTCATCCTATACAACTTGCTTGTAATTAGGATATATAAAACCAACATCTTTTTCGTTTACTTGGAATAGCCCACAAACAGTACTATCTTAAAACTATCTTCTATTCAATCAGTCTCTTACATCAGCTTAGCAGCCGACTTACCCATCATTGCCCTTTGACTGAGTCAAGGTCTGCTAGGGTACTTAGAACTAATTTAGAAGACACCAGTTTAAACGATATACAACTGTTTTGGCGCTCTTCCTAAAACGAAAGATTTAGGCAATAGCTGGTATAACTTGTTAACATTTAAAGATCTTTATTTCGTTCTACCTACACCATCTCAATCGAGAGATATCAGGTGTAGTCAACTGAGATGTGATCCCTTTGCTCTGCCAGATACTGTAAAGCACATCATTTAAGATACTTCATTATGAACAAACCATAATGTTTTTACAGTCTTGTTTAACTTATTCTCTACCTTAGTCTTGAACGCTCTTGATTAAAGCAAGAGACTAAGACTTGTAGTGAACTAGATAAACATATCCAAATCTTAAATGACTAAAGCATCAATGCCTATTAAGGCAACTGCGGAAGTAGACTCAAACCACTATACAGAGCAAACACGAAATAACTTTATAGAGATACAACTGCCTTTTAAAAGGCCTGGTTATCATCATTATACTTCTAAGCAGTTACCATAAGTATCATTCTTAGGAATACTTGGATAGAATCCATAACTCCACGAACTACTTAAGACTACTTAGACTGATGTAACCAATCTCTATACAGATTCTTTAAATTATACCTTAGAACACTGACAGTTTATGCAATCAAGTAATGAAGAGATAATCATCCATAAATAGAAACACTGTCATTTATTCATGATAGAAAAAATTCTATCAAAATGACTAAGAATCCAAAAACACGGATGAAGCTTGTTTATCAAAACAAAACAAATGTATCTCTTCCAAACACTTGAATTAAAACAAAGTTTTTCAGCATAAACTAGAGGAAGAAACTCCAATAGCTTGAGAGTGATCTCCAGCATCTTCTTTGGAGTTGGCAATCCCGTCATCTTCAAGCATTGTCACCAGCTTGATTCTCTGCACAAATGCAGCCATAACATGATTAGTACTCACAGTTAACCACTACTCACGAGGAGTAGACCAAAACTGATACTGAACATGTAAACGATGACGTACCACGTCCATTAGGATTGGGACAATTTGCCCTCCAGTGTCCTGTCTTGCCACAGCGGAAACACTTGTCCTTTGGTTTAACTTTCTTAGTCTTTTTCTTTGGAGCAAGAACTCCATTGTTCCCTCCAGCAGCTTTCTTGTTTCTCCTACCCGTTCTTTTAGTTCTTGCTCGATAAGAAGCAGCAGAATGGTTACCGGAAGAAACTAAAACTGCTTTCTCGGGTTCCATCAGGGACTGTGCTGCCATCAAGTCACTGAGAAACTCATTAAGAGTATACTCCTTCTTGTTCATGACAGCATTCAACCTGAAGTTCTCAAAAGACTTAGGAAGAGAGTTTAGTATGATATCGACCTGCGCTTCCGCGTCGATACCACCACCATGCAACGTCAGTTCATCCATGAGGTGAGTCATGGCAACAATGTGCTCTCTCACTGAACTGCCCTCTGCCATTTTCTTACTCACTATCTCCTTCATGAGATTGAATCTGACAGTCCTATCCGTCTCCCCATAAGTCGCTGTGAGATTATCCATAATATCACAGGCCTTATCATAGTGCTGATGCTGCAGCTGCAGTACCTTACTCATAGTGGTCATCATGTAGCATTTCACTACATTGTTCGACTTGACCCACTTATCGTAAGACTGCCGCTGCTCGGCAGTAGCATCAGCAGCTGGGGCAGGCGAACAAGGATCAGTAAGGACAAACTTGTGTTCCTCCGCAACCAGGATATAATCCAAATTGCGTTTCCATTCAAGGAAATTTGGACCAGTTAAAGAATTTTGAGCAAGAATATTAATGACGTTGTTCATAGACATATCTGAAAACAATTAAGCGAATTAAAGTAAGTACATACTACGAACAATTGAAACAAGAAATGCATAGAACCTTTAGATAAAACAATGCACTTTGTTTCCTCCAATTGCCCAAGCTAATTTACTGCAAGCCACTTCAGCGGACGTTTACAGTAAACCAACTCAACCAGACCAAAATTGATCCTTTAATTTCTCATCATGCCAAGGTATCTTAAGCAAAAGAAATTAATATTGGAGATCTTTAGACCATGTTACCCATCCGGAGCAGGGACATCATTCATGAGTTATACTCCAGGCAACATCTAAGCCAGTTTAACCACAAGCCTAACTCCGGATGTTTAGAGCTATTTAGTGTAGTGCTAAACCCTACACCGCATGCCCCTTACACCCTTTGTTATCTCATTTAGTTTAATCTTAGAGACCAGTGAAAGTTGTCTCAATGCAAGCCGCTTCAGCAGACGTTTGCTTAGAGGCTCCCACTTCTCATCTTAAACTAAATGTTTTATATAGAAACCTCATCGCATTGGAACCCGTAATTTATTTCTAACGCAAGCTGCTTCAGCAGACGTTTACGCTTCGAAATTCCTTACTTCTAATGAGAGGCCGTATTTGTGGAGGTCTAATGATTTTAGTTTGAAAAGAACCAAAATCCAGCTTAGTAATTTTAGTTCTAAAGGTTTCATGCGCACACATTATTTTATGTTCTCATAAATTATGTCACCCAAAATTCCATCATAAATTAATATGATTCTTGGAATTTATAGACACAATTTAAAACATAAAATAAATCACATAAGACATGCTCAATAATTTAAAAATTACAACATGCTTATGACAGTAAATAATTAAAGCAAGTAAACATGCTTTCCTATTAATTACTAGTGCGCACACAATAAATCACATCATAACGAGAAATAATTAAATAAACAAATAAAATTTCTCGTGGCCCCTCAGATGCGATTACAACTGAAATAAAATAAACCTATCTATTACAAGGCTTTTATTTCAATACAGATCTTCAAACTGGGCTCCCACTCTTTTATTTGAAATCTGCAACTTGGGCTGGAATAAAATACAGCAGCTGGGCTTTGAATTAGGGTTTCAGGCCCAAAACATGTGCCAAACCCTAATTTCCAGCAAACCCTAATTGTCAGCAGTTCGGGCCGCCTCCAGGCCACCCGGCCCGAGCAGCCCAAACCCTAGCCGCTAGGGTTCAGCCGCCTGCCTCTCAGCGCCGCCGGCCGCCTTCCGGCCACCGCCTGCGGCCGGATTTTGCACACAGCCCACCTCCAGCCACCATCGCCTGCCACCACCTCCGTCCGCTCAGCTTCGCCGGAGAAAACAGACGCGGCAGCAATAGAAGCAGCCGCCGCCTGCTTCATCCACCACCATCGCCGTCCGCTGTCGACAACAGCCGCGCAGCCCACCAGACCGGCCGCCGTCAGCCTCGAATCCAGGGGCAGCCGCAGCCGCTGTAACCACCACCGTCACGCTGCTCCTTCGCCGCGCGCAGACCTCTGTTTGTGCCAACATCGTCGTCGCCATAAGAGGCGACTGAGAGAGCGAGGGGAGATCCAGTCGGAAGGCCGGCGAGAGCGCAGCCCAGCGACACGCAGCACAGGGCTGCTGCACGTCGCCGCCACTCCCACCTACGCCGTGGATCTCGCCCGGACGCGAGCAGCAGCAGCCGGCAGATCTGGACGCGGCCCAGCCACGCGCTGAGCGCGCCGCCGCCACCCTCTGCCGCTGTGGTCGCCGCCGCCTCAGGTCCTCGCCGCCGGCGGCTGGTGGTGGTGGTGGTGGACTATGGCTGAAACCTAGACACAATCTTTCATGTCTGTTCTTCGTTGTTCTTCGTCTTCCTTCTCAGATCTCAATTCTCCAATTTTTTACAGATTTGAAAGATAAAGAAAATACAAAAATAGATCTAAAATCTATTACATAATTTTCCTATCAAATCTAACCACGGATTTTCTCGTGGTGAAAAACAGATCCAAAAACGAGAAGGCCACGAGAACAAAAACATTCAAACAATTCAAATCCATCCATGAACATACATATTCATTTAATCTCAATCTATTCAAGATAGAGCCTAAGAACATTGAACCTGGCTCTGATACCAATTGTAGGGTTTGAGTCTACGACGGGCAATATTAATTGCCATTAATTAA